>PITA01028369.1:0-19521 GCA_004023965.1 Spilogale gracilis
GGGTGGACAAGTTGGAGAAGGGCGTTCCAGGCAGCGGGGAGAGCAAGCACAGCGGCACAGAGGCGGATTGGCAGGACACGGTAGGAGAAGGCGGGCGCACCTTGTCGGAGACCAGGAGCTCCCAGACCTTGCTGATCATCAGGATTGCCTGCGGAGAGTTTTCAAAATACAGACCATGGGGCCCTACTCCCTATCTCCTAAATAGAATGTGCAGGGAGTAGAACTGGGAAATCTGTTTTTTTTTTTTCTTTTTAAATATCTCTTTCTAATGATCATCAGATTTCAGAAAGTTGCCGTAGGCATTGAGGTCCCCTAAAATGTTTTAAGCATCTGGGTTCCGAGAGATTTAAATAATTGCTGGGGTGCGTGGGTGGCTCGGTCGCTAAGCATCTGCCTGTGGCTCAGGTCATGATCCCGGGAAGCCTGCTTCTCCCTCTCCCACTCCCCCTGCTTGTGTTCCTTCTCTTGTTGTGGTTGTCTCTGTCAAATAAATGAATGGAATCTTTAAAAAGAAGAAGAAGAAGAATTGGTGGTGTCCGGTGTGTGTGGGAGCAGGAAGGCTGTAAGGGCCAGCGCCCGTCTGGACCAAGGCCGAGGCAGTGGGGAAGGCTTCAGCGATGATTTGAGAAGCAGGGCTTGAAGGTGGCCGATTGGGAGCGGCAAGCAAAGAGTCTGGGGTGCCTCCAGGTCTGGCGTGGGTGGTCATGCTTAGGTTGTGGGATCTTCAACTAGGATGAGGGACATGGATGGTGGAGAGGGTTTCTGTGGGAAGCAATTTAGTTTGGGACTCGTGAGCACTCCCCAGGTGCCAAGGACGATTCTAGCATCTTCTCAGTGGCTCTCTGGAGATGGGATTCACAGCCAGACAGTGTCCCCCCAGCGCCTGCCCTCTCAATCAACTATCCTATTTGGTGCCTCACATTTAGTGTGCTTGTAGCTCTTCAGTAAATGGTGCCGTCGGTTGTCTGGGTCCCGGGCGTCAGGAATCATCAGACTAAACCTGTCGGTCTGTGAGTCATCAGGCTGAGACTCAGTGTCAGCCCAGGGTTCGGATTCTGCTTCTGCTGCCTCAGAGCCGTGTGAATGCCCTGAGCCTAGCTCCTTGTCTGGAAAATGACTGCAGTCCCAGTGGGGACTGAGCGAGGTGCCGCAGACCACATACGTGCTGTGGGTCCCCGCGCGCACTGGGCGCCGGCGTGGTCGCTGCTGCTGTGTGCACGTGCAGGGCCTGTGCCGGGGCCGGGGAGTGCAGAGCTGAGACAGCTGTAGGCGTGACAGGTGAAGGGGGGCCAGGAGAGCAGCCAGCAGGTGGGTGAGCAGAAAAGCAGGAATGAGACTGCCCCAGGGAGGAGAGTGGTCCATGTCACCAAGGAAGCCGTGCCAGCTGTGTTCCAGAAGCCAGGGCTGGCTGAGTCTCCCGGGCTTGCTTTCTGATGGACTCACTTCCTGTTACATGCACCCCTACCTTGTGATCTGTGTGAATTCTCTTCCCTGGTTGCACTCCCCCTTCTTACCCAGGCTGCTGGCCAGGGACTTCACGTAGATTCACGTCCCTCCCGCTCTCCCAGAGACCTTCCCCACGTGGCCTGGAGTGTGGGCTCTGGGCCCAGGCTCCAGGCTGGAATTCGTGGACTTCCTGGGCTTGCTTTTTCCTTACCTGCCGCACCGGGACACCAGTGCGGGTGAGTGGGAGTCCCGGGGAGGCCCTCAGGACCGCGCACGTGGTCGGGCTGCTCACCACCGCCACACCTTTGCTCGCCTCGTCTCTCGGTGCCTCGGCCTCCAGCAGAGCGCCCGTTCTTGCCATCACGAGGCTGCAGCCCAACTCCCCCTCACGTGGGCGCTTTCTCAGCACCTTCCTCTGCTCCGCGGGGCCCACACTCTGCTGGGTGCTCAGTTGGGTGCAGTCCACCCCGACGCAGAGGTGTCATTCGCCCCCTCCAAGGGGGAAACTGAGGCTCAGAGAGGGTATCGGCTAGTTAGTGAGGAGGTGGGAGAGGAAACCAAGCTTTGGTGGGCCCCAGACCAGTTTGCTCTCTATCGACTACCACACAGGTTTCTAGTCTGAGTGGGGGTGGCTTAGCATGGGCAAGAGATAAGCCGGGGCCTCGGGGGGCTGCTCCAGGGCTCTCCACTGAGTGTCCTCATCCCCCTCCCTCTTCCCGTTTACCTTTGACGTACTTTGGGTCAGGTTCCGGCTGACATGTTTTTTCCTACAGCACATTCCTGGTGAGCCTTCCAGTGGGAAAGGAAATGTCTCCATGGGAGAGTCAGCATGTGCTGGGCTGGGCATCGCCGTGGGCCCGTGCTGCCCGAGGAAGCTGCTGCTGGCTGTCCTCCAGCCCACTCCCAGGAAGGCGGCATAGCCATCCCTCTTGGGAAGGTCCCTCTTTTGTAGTAGGTGGGCCACATGTTGACTGACCTGTGGGCCTTACCAGGGGGTCTGGGAGCCCTGGATCTTCCCAGGCATGCAGCCTCTGCTCCCTCCTGTCTGTCTCAGATAGTCACATTTGACCTCAGCCATGCCAGCTGGGAGCCGAGGATGGAGACTCGGGATGCGATGGGCAGACTCCAGGCCAGCCCCACTGCCCCTGGCCCCCTGGTCCACCCCCTCAGCGAGCTGGGAGGCCCTTCCTGAGGGCCAGCCTAGCAGCTGCCCTATCCCTGGCTCTCCAGTGGGCTGCTCTCTCAAATTGCAAGCTGAGAGTTGACTCAGAGCTCTGGGGAAGTGGAGAAGGGAGGAAGTTTGTGGGTTTGAGCCCTGTGAAAACAGGAGCTTTCTTCCCTTAGCCTCCCTGCAGGTTGGCTTCTTCACAGAGCCCACCAGGACCATCACTGTAAAAGGACACCCCTGGGCTCTACACTAGAATTCAAGGAACGGTTCTCTGAAGACTGTCAGCAGCTGATAAAAAGATCTACAGGGTGGTGCTGGGGGCCCTGGGTTGACAGGAAAGGTCTGTGTAATTGCCGTCTCGGCGTTGTGCCACTTCTGCTGTGTCACGCAGGGCCTGTGTCCGCCGAGACTGCTCAGCTCCAGGCAGAGGCCCCAAGGCCATCGCCAGCGAGAGTCCCATCCAGCCAAATGGGAAACCCACACGCATCAGTGTCTGGGCCCTCAGCCTGTCCTGCCCTACTGGGTAGAAGGAGCTCCTTCAGATCGTCTTTGCCTGTGGCCCTGAATGAAGTGGGAAGGGGCCTATGGAGACAGCCATCCCCGAGTCCTGGGGGCAATAGAGGGGATGGACGCAGACCAGGCCTGTGAGGCCTAGTAAGCATGCCCATGGCATGTCCACAGGAAGGACCTAAAGAGCTGGCCCCCTAGTCCAAGCTGCAGTGCCCGCAGGGGGATGGCTGTGGTGGGAGAGGGGAACTCTCCTCTGGACCACTAAGAGCAGAGCGATGGGGACAAGGCAGCCAGAGTGTAGACCCCCTGAGCTTAATGGCCCTTCTGGCCTGGCCGTCCTCCCTGGAGGGGCCCAAGAGAGCTTACCTAGCCCAGTCCATGGTGTTTCCCCAAGGTCATGAGCAGCTGTGTGAACCCCCTCTCCCCTCACTCTTTCCAGTGGGTGTACAACATTCTCGATAAGAAGGCGGAAGCCGACCGGATTGTTTTTGAGAACCCGGATCCCTCTGATGGCTTTGTCCTCATCCCCGATCTCAAGTGGAACCAACAGCAGGTAAAAGCTTTCTTGCTGGGGCTCTCTGGTCTCCCAGGACTTGCTCCAGGCCATTGGCCCTCCTTAAGTCCTGCCCTGCTTTTTCACGTTGGTCTCTCTGAGCAGGTGTTAACTTAACCAACAGTGGAGGCCTGAGCTGGGCACAAACGTTTACACCTTCATGTGTCAGCCTGAAGTTCTGCCCAGCTCTCCTCCCATGCAGGGGGTGAAGAATGGGGTGATGTTTGCGTCCATGACCACATGGGCCATTCTTCAGCCAGCCTAGTGGCTTGGCTGCCACTGTCCCCTTTCAGGAACGCCTGGAACCCTGAGGAAGACCGTTGACGTTCTCTCCACGCCCCTGGACCCCAGCAGATGCAGGCAGGCCTGTGATGCGATGCACTGATAGGAAGGAGCCATGGCAAGCCACCCAAATTGTCCCCTCCACTGCCCAGTCCAGGAGGGGTCCTCTCCACCCCCTGTGGCTAAGAGGGCTCTTCCAGGGCCCAGGGCTTCTCCATGAGCCTCTCAGCTCTGTTTCCTCGTCTCCATGTGCCTCACCTCTACCTTCCTAAAAAAGCAGGTTTCCAGCAGAGCTGACCTGACTCACCTTCTCTCTGGGGCTCTGTGGACTCCCTGTGTCTCACTCTCCTTTCACCCACCCCCCTGCCACACCGGCCCGCCACGGAAGCTGGAGTGTGCCACCAACCCCTTTGGGTGGAATACTACATCCGGACAAACCAGCGACAGGCAGAGCGCCCGAGCACCACGTGGCGGGAAGTGCTGCTGCCACCATGGCCTGGAGCATGACCCCAAGCTAGGCTCAGCCTCCGGTGGGCCAGGGGCCACCGCGAGGCCCAGGAAGCCAGATACGGGATTGCTGGGTAGCAAGTGGAGAGTGTAAGGTTTTCGCAGTCAGAGGAGAGAAGCCTCCAACTGAGGGATATGCCCAGTATCCCCCTGGGTTTCGGCACCAAATGTAAGGTTTTCCGCGGCAGTGAGGACGAGCGGCAGAGAGAGCGAGTAAAGGAGAGAGCCAGGCGCAGGGGGGGTTAGGCAGGCTTTAATGGAGGCGCTCTCGGGCGAGGTTCCCTGGCCCCACAGAGAGGAGGGCTGGGAAGGCCGCGCGGTGGGGTTGGCAGCGCTTAATTAGTCCAGGTGAGGGTGGGGTTTCTGGGCGATTTTAGGCGGGAGTTTCTAGGCAGCGGGGGTGAGGTCCTGGGGGGGATGTGATCTCTGGGGAGTGGTGCATATTCAGGGGAGACTGAGTGTTGGCTCATTCCCCGTGACACAGCATTCTGAGAACGGGAGTTCCCAAGATAGCGGGTTGGTTGCCATTTCATGGCTTCCTCAGTTTCCCGGTCCCGCCAGCCCAACAGAGAGTAGGTAGATTCTCTCTTCCCGTTCAGATCTTGAGTCATCCAAGCTTGGGTGTGCCGTGCTGCCCCTGGGTGGACCCTTCTGCTTCCTGGGCGCCTCACACACCCGCCTTGTTCTGGAGTCCAGCCGGTCATGTCTTTACATACACCTTCCCTCCGGCTTTCTCAGTCGTGGCCTGCTTTGGGTCCTAAACTGCGCTCATCGGTAGTTTACTCGGGTTTGATTTGGTGATTTCTAGACCTACCGCGCCACTCCCTCACTTCCCAAAAAGGGGGCCAAGGGCCTGTGGATGGGGTAGAGGGACAGGGTTTCAGCTCCGAGGCACACGGGCAGGTAAGCACCAGCTGACCCTTAGGAGAGGCTCCTGGAGTTCCTGAAATTGGCTGGAGGGCTGGAGAGGTGGTAGGGAATCTGAAGGGAGTTTTCAGAGCCGGAGAAGACCAAAGGAGGTGACTGCCCACTGGTAGGCTGGGGTAGCGGGGAGGCTGTGCCCCTGTGTCCCAGCCTGGCAGCTTAGCCCCGCCACCGCCACCGGCCTCAGGGAGGAAGTGAGGCCAGCCGCTTGAGTTGTCTGGGGAGCTGGGACAAGTCCACAGAATAGGAGTGCTGGTGACAGCTCTAGGCGATGCCTTTGTGCAGCTCGGCAAGCCCCCCACCCCCACCCCCCAGCCTCCAGCCCTATGCCTGAAGGCCCTGAGTCAGACAGGGTGGTCAGGGAGAAGGGATAGGAGGTAGGTGGACCGTCTCCCAGCCTCCTGAGATCTTTGAATTGAAGGAGAAAACTAAAGAAAATGCATAGTCCTTTTGACCTTGTGCTGGGAGACATCCTGCTAGGCCTCGCAGTGGAACCGCCCTCCTGTCTGTTGCCTTTGAGACGGAAAAGTCTTCAGGAACCACAGGCCTGGGGTGGCTCACCCTCAGGGCTTATGAATGGGCTGGCTTGAATGTCAGACTTCCCTTTGATGGCCAACCAGGTACAATTGTTCTTAACCTTGACTTAATTAGAGCCTGTCTCTTGGTGGTGCCATATTTCATTGTCTGCAATCCCTGGCTTGAACACGGATATGGACAGCTCCCTTAGAACTTGGCGCTGTAGCCAGCGGGCGAGACAGACTGGGCCCGGACTTCTGTTCTTTGTCCTTACACCAGGGTGGGGAACCTAAGGAAAGAGGTGCTCTGGTGTTTGCTTGAAGGAGCCTTCCTAGCCTCCTTGGACTCTCCTTCTACTGCTCTTCCTCCCCAAAGTGTGTCATAGAGATGCGCTCCCAGCTGCTGACCCAGGATTAAGAGACTCTTTGTCCATCCATCTGTCTGTCTACCCATCTGTCCATTCCACATATATTTGTCAGATGCCTAATGTCTGCTAGAGAGGCATGCTTCCCTGGAACTTATAATATCCCTTCCCCAGTTCTTAGACGAAATCGCCTGTATATTCTCTTTTATTTGCTTTTTTTTTCCTTCCCCCGCCCCCCAAGGTCTAGTTAATACATGTGATGCAGTTTGGGAATGTAGGTGAGGTCCAGAGCCCAAGACCAAGATAGAATTCTTGAGGCTTTTTTAGTGCAAAAAGTTGATTTTATTAAAGCACAGACAGGATCCTTGGCCAGAAAGAGCTGTTGCCACGGGGATTGTGAGGGGTGGGAGTAAGGAAAAAGGGATTTTTTTTTTTTTTCAAAGATTTTATTTATTTATTTGGGAGAGAGAGAGTGAGAGAGAGCATGAGATGGGAGAAGGTCAGAGGGAGAAGCAGCCTCCCCGTGGAGCCGGGAGCCCAATGTGGCACTCGATCCCAGGACTCCGGGATCATGACCTGAGCTGAAGGCAGTGACTCAACCAACTGAGCTACCCAGGCGCCCCAAAAGGGAGGTTTTCAAATGAACTTCCCTATGCTAAAGAGGACCTACACAATACTGGAGGCCTTGCCACTGTCAAGTTAAGATGATTTTTCCCTCTAGCAAAACATTAACATTAAGACAGTTGGGAGTTTCCTTCTGGAAGTTACATTGTTGATAAGAATGCTTTTTTCTTGGGAATCACTGAGACTCCGGTAAACTGAGGGAAACTCCTATCGCATAGAAGTGTAATTTCTCTAAGTTAACGGTTGGTCTTTCCTTCCCATCGCCTTGGGGCAGCGGGGAGTGCCTGGGGAATGCCACACAGATTCCCACCTGGGGGGCAGGGCTTGCTGGGTGTCAGCCTGGCTTTGTCCTCAGCTTACCTTCTTCCCCCTCCTCAGGGACACACAGTAAAAATGCAGGTAGTACAGCTAACTCTTTGGAAGCTGTTCCCTCAGCCCGCATTCCTCCATTTCCCTCCCCCTGAAGGGACTGTTCCTCAGGAGACACGATTTCTTTGTGTCTCGTCCCAGGTACAGTCTTTGCACATTGTGTGTGTGAATATCTTTGTGTCTAGCTTTGTGGACACAATGTGTACTTCCATTTCATCTCAGGTAGGTTCTTGGGTCTAAAATGCCCAGACCAAGAAACTCTTCCTTTGGGTCACTCGAGAGATGGAGAGATGGTTGCCCAGGGCTCCGGCCACTCCATCTTGCCCCTTGCCAGGAACCTCTTACTTGGAATCCACTGCCGTGCCTTGTAAAAGAGATTCATCGTGTCTCGCCTGCCCGGAGGGCCACCTTCAGAGGAGCCAGTCTGAAGCCCTGGCCAGCTCCTTGTCTAGCTTTCTTCAGACCCTTCTCTGGGCCCAGGGAGGGGGGGTGGCGGGGCTTGGAACTGCCTGTAGAAAATCTGGGGTCACGTCTGCTATCAAAGAATGGGTTGCTTCTCCCCCTCTCCTGTGGCCCCAGTCCGTGCCTGGGGGCAGAGAGGTGTGATCAGTGTCATCTTTGTGATTTGTCGCTGGACACCAGCTAAGACAAATGCTACTGTCATCTGAGAGTCTGTGACATGACACGTAAGAAAAGCTGAAGATACAAGCATGCAGATACCCCAAGTTCAAGCAGTTTTGTTTCCTCCTTCTTGGGCTCCTAGCAAG
This sequence comes from Spilogale gracilis, assembly GCA_004023965.1. Taxonomy (NCBI): domain Eukaryota; kingdom Metazoa; phylum Chordata; class Mammalia; order Carnivora; family Mephitidae; genus Spilogale; species Spilogale gracilis. Next base: position 8,031 of record PITA01028369.1, read on the forward strand.
AGAGAAAAAGTCCCGGGCATCCGCCGTAAGGAGGGAGCGTCTAGGAGGGGCTTGTGAGCAATCTGTGTCTTAGGTAGGCACAGCTTGGCCATTTGCTGGGACGTTCCCACGGGGCTCATCTGTAGCAGGTCTGAGGCGGAGAGCCCAGACTGTTCGAGAAGAATGTCTGTGGTATGAAGAGGCTGTGTTGGCGTGAAGGGGCACCGCTGGACAGCAGGCACCACACGGGAAACCTCCTCAGTTTTCAGACTGGGGCCCTTGGGGATCCGGTCGGGTGACTCATGGTCCCCGGATCATGTCCAGGAGGAATGTAGCAGCTCAGACTGCCCGGCACAGAGTACTGCGGGGTCCCCGTCCCCCCACCCCCACCCCGTGCTTGCTCCGTGGAGCCCTGGCATGGGGGGCCTGCCTCGCACATGGATGGAAGGTTTTCTGGGCAGAGGAAGAGTTCATTTGCCTTCTGGCACAAGGCCTTGTTGACTTTGGTTCTTTGCACTGTTATAACCTCCAGGTTTTCGGCCAGGCGCTGTTTTCAGGAAGGACAGCAGGAAGGGTGCTCTGTGAGTCCTGTGCGATAGGGGAGGAGAGAAAAAGGGTTGGCACTCTGGTGGTGCTCCTTGCTGAGCTGGCTCCGGGGTCCTCTTTCACCTTTCAAATCCTTCTACACCCCTTCCCCTGCTCTGGACTCCAGACAACAGGTTACTTACTCTCCCCTCCATATGCTCTGTACTTTCTGCCTCTGAGCCTTTGGTTTCACTCTTCCTTCTAGCTGCATGCCCTTTCTCTAAATATTGCCTCTTCTTTAAGACCTGGATCCCCTGCCTCCTCTTCCAGGAAGGCTGTCTAGATCACCCTAGCTAGATGGTCCTTTTTCTTCCTATACTTTTGAAAAGCTTTATGTCTTGTAGTAGCTATTTATGTACATGCTGTGAGCCCATACACTCTTGGAGGGAAAGAGTTGTCCTTGGCACTTTCTTCAACCTTCTCCTCCCACCCCTCCCCCCATCAGTTCTGTGAGTATATAAATACTCCCATATGATACTCTTGAGTAGGAAGAATAAACAGAAGTTCTGTCCTTAGACTGTCCCACTTATCCCAGGCATGTCGATGACCTGGGGGCACTCCCTGGGGGGACCGGCCCTGCTGTGGGCTCCCCGGGATCCCCTGTGGCTGGCACTGCAGCAGACCAGGGGGCAGGCATGTCCCGGCTTCCGTGAAGGATTCCAGGATTGGCAGCCTCCCCTGGCTCTGCCTGTTGCTGAGCCTGGTTGACCCCCACTAATCTCTGCGCAGCTCGATGACCTCTACCTGATTGCCATCTGCCATCGCCGGGGCATCCGATCGCTTCGAGACCTCACTCCGGAGCACCTGCCGCTGCTCAGGAACATCCTCCGCGAGGGCCAGGTGAGTCGCCTTGCCCAAATCCACACAGGAGCCCAGAGGAATTCGCTTCCGATTCCCACGTGTTCCCTAGCCACTTTCTTCACGCTCCCTAGAAGCCCATCTGTGAATAGGGCTTCTCTCCAGGATGCCCATCCCAGGACCCCACAAAGGATCTTTAGAGAGACTCACAAGACCCTTGTCTCCGGGTCCTGCTCTTCCCTCCAGCTCTGCTTCCAGCCCCTTTCTTCTGCTGTTGCCTCCCTGCCTTTCTCCCGCAGGTGTCTGCGGGGACCCCTCCTCTCCCAGGGTCGTGACCACCACATTGTGCCACGCCTTTCTTGGGCACATGGGGCCCCAACTCCGATATGTGCGCAGCCTCCTCCTTTGCCCCTAGGCAAGGGTTCCACAGCAGCTGGCATTCTGGGGTGCTTTGTACGGCAGTATTTGCTGGATCACATGAATTAAAGAGGAGCCCAGAAGGCAAGGGAAGAGGATCTAGAATCTTGGGTCGTGGTCTTGGTTCTGACATTCTGACCCTCACCACCTGAGTGAGCCTGGGCGGGACTCATCAGCTTACCTCCCTGGGCCTCGGTTTGTGGGGGGATGCTGCCCCTGTGCCAGGACCCCGCAGTCAGCAGGGTGCCCGGTCAGGAGAGCTGCTCTCAGTGGCTTTGCTGCAGGCCTGGGAGGAAGAGCTTTCTGGGACCCGCTCCTTGCCGGCCTCCCCGCCACTGCATCCTGTCCCACCTTCTGTCTCCTTCCTGCCCACGTCACTCCTCTCAGGCCGCCCGTCTCTTTGTGGAGTCAGCGGTCTCCCTCCTGAAGCAGCCTCTGGATGGCAGGGTGGCATCTCTGTCTCTGGTAGAAGCGGGGCCGCCACCTCCTGTCCCGGTAGCTCGCACAGCCTCCTGCTGATAGGCCAGCCATACTTACCACCCACAGGCCTTTGGGTTCCCTGGCCTTGGTCTCACACCACTACCGCCGAGATCCCCAGGCCGAGTTCCAAGTGCAGGATGTAACTGTGGGCTATATTCTGAGCTCCCTGAGGCCCTCGTCTTTTTTTTTCACCTCTGACCTCCTCAAGGATTCACCCACAGTGGAAATCAGAGTCTCCTGTTAATGCCAAGCTTTGGAGGCTCCAGAAGGGGGGGGTTGGTAGAAACAGTTCTACCCCCGAGCAAGGTGGGGGCTGGGCAGAGGGAGCCAGGGTCAAAGTCAATGCTTTCCTCTTTCACCGGGAGTCCAGCGAGAACCTCCCTGGGTCTTTTAGGGGCAGCCCTTCCCATGTGCCCTCCCCCATCCTCTCTCTCCCACCAAGCCTCCGCTCAGCCCCATCCCTAACACCCTTGTTTCCCAGCTTCACTCTGTTCTGTGCTAAAGGGGTGTAAGCCCCCCTCCCACCTACTCAGTGATTTAAGTTGGCATCAGTCATCTGGGGTTGGATAGTCCCCATAGTCTTGGACGTCTGGTACCTGCCCTTAGGCACTGGGACGTCCTAGATCCCAGCAGCGAATGAGGAGCTTCAATGTTTTATCGAGGTTGGAGTGTGGAACCTTAACAGAGGCCCCCGTTCCCTTCATTTGGGAGGAAAGCCCCCGCTTTGCCACCGTCACCCGCTTTTGTTGATTCCCTACAACGGAAGACGGGGACCTGCAGCGCACTGTGGGGAGGGAGTGTCTGGAGGGTTTCTGTCAGTTGTCCAGAGGCCAGTTGGGGATTAGGGCCAGAGGCAGGCCCAGTGGCAGGCCCCACAGTGACCCCTTTCCTGCACCCCCTTTCTCATCAGGAGGCCATCCTGCAGCGCTACCAGGTGAAGGGAGACCGGCTCCGTGTGTACCTACACTACCTGCCTTCCTACTACCACCTGCACGTGCACTTCACCGCGCTGGGCTTCGAGGCCCCCGGCTCAGGCGTGGAGCGGGCTCATCTGTTAGCGGATGTGATCGAGAACCTGGAGTGTGACCCAGAGCACTACCAGCAGCGCGCGCTCACCTTCGCCCTCAGGGCTGATGACCCCCTGCTCCAGCTCTTGCAGGAGGCCCAGAGAAGCTGAGTCCAACCCTGGGGCTGTATGACGAACAGCACAGATGTGTGGGATCAGGGGCGGGCCAGGGGCAGGGAGGAACACCTCGGGATTTTTAGCATCAAGTGAATTTTTTAAAAATGTATTTTGTACTGGCTTATTACTAGTACGTGGCTAAAGTCTTGGTCTCCTTTGGAGTGGCCTGGTGCCCGGGGAGGCAGGTGGCGTGGACAGAACAGGGTGGGAAGGTCCTGGGACAGGAGCCAAGTCCGGAGCGGCGGCTTCAGCTGACGAAGGTGTGTGCCAGCGGCGTTCTCCAGATCCCAGGAAGAACCATCCTTGGTGATTTCCGTGTCCCGATTCGACAGTGCCTCTCCCTGTCTTTGGTCCTTCCTGCTCTGCTCTCACGTTCCCCTTCCTGCTTCCCGTTTGCTGTATCTTCCTCAGGTTTTCGAGGCCCATGTGTCCGGGATTCCCCCCAAAAACCCGAATACGAAAACTCTCTGTAAGTGATCTGTAGCGTGTTTTTGCCGGTGCTTCCTCTTGCACGGAGATCACAGCCCCACTGGTAAATTTCTTGTTGACAAGGATGAAGGATTGCCGCCTGGAAGTGGGAGGGTTTTAATAGGAATCCGATGATGCAAGCCCCAGAAAGCTCGCCTTTGCCTCTGTTACTTGGCCAGTGAGCCCCTGACCTTGAGTTTGTTATCTAGGGAGGAAGACAAAACAGACTCACAGAGAAGAGCCACAAGGCCAAACACAAAACAGCCCATGGGGCCAAAGTGATACAGTTGGGGTGGCGGAGGGAGCTCTGAGGGTGTGACTAGTGACATGGGTCCCTTTCATAGGATCTGGAGGCCAGGGAGGGACCCCAGAGTGCCGGAGGCTGGTGGCCTTAGGGAGCCATCAGGGACTTGTCTGAGAAGGGTGACGTCATAGGCACGCAGGTGGGGGCAGGCAGTTGCATACATAAGGCACTCATTTCAGCACAGGGGATGGGTAGACCACACTGCCAAGAGGGACCGGCATTTGCTTGTCATTCCCTCAGCCCCGCTGGATTGTGCTGTCTCAGGAGGCTTTCTCAGTGGAGACAGGATGTTGGGTTCTGCTAAGTGGTAAGAAAGAAGCATAAAGCGGCAATGGCCAGTGTTCAGCAATTCCTGGGCTGGGAACCAGGAGACAATTCAGAGTCAAAGGTTTATTAAACACACTTTGCAGGCCAGGCACTGCCCTAGAGACTGGGAAGTGGTGAACAAACAGAAGTCTGTCTCCCTGGAGCCGACGTTCACGCCATAACCTTGGATCAGACCCCATGCGTCCTGAGCCTGTTTCTTGGTAAAAGAGAACAAGGTTGAGGATCCATGAAGCCTGTTGCTTGTAAATGTCACGTGTGATAGTGTTGCTTTCTGGCAAACTTTGACGTCCTGATCGACTTCTGAGTCAGAAAGTGCATTAACTATTGGGAAGCGAAAGCTCCTACCCTCCAGGCAACTGGGGCAGACAGCCAAGTGAACCGTAGGAGTAAAAAGAGGCAGCACCCAAGAAGCCACCCTGAAAACGAGTATGTGGGAGAGGCTGGTGTACAAGGTTCCCCTAGGAAGACGGACAGAACATGCTCGTGAAATCTCCATGCCTGGCGGGACAGCTGACCCCCCGCGTCTCTCATAGGATAGCCCACGTGGAATAAGGCAGTGAGGCCGAAGGGGGCTGGTTACAGGGAGAGGGGTGGCACTAGGTGGGAGCTGCCTTCCTCCCCAGGAGGTGAAGCAGCGGAACATCTGGCTGGTTTGAAGGGAGACTTTGGTTCCTTTTGTCCATGTACAAGAACTGTTGCAAAGATAATTGAGGGGAGCAGAGGAGCGAAGGGGATGTGAATCCAGAGACACCCCTCCTTACAGACAGAGCGGATGGACCCAATCCCAGGAGCATCCTTTTCTCCTTGAAAGATCAGGTTCTGCTGGTGGGGCTCTCTTCTGGCTTCATGCACAGGTTGCATGCTTGGAAAACGCCGGCAGGTGGCCAATCCTGACTCCAAATAAAGACCGCTGGGGAGCCTCCCAGGGGACGAGGGTCTCCATCTGCCTGGGACCAAGCCTGCAGAGGCATTCCGTGCCTCCTCCCTCTCAGGCTTACCCATCCATCAGGTTTCTAGCAAATGTCTTGCATGGGCCAGCACTGCAGGGTAGCACTGGGAACAGGAGGATCAAGAAGACACGCCAGCCTGTGCCCTCTGGGAGGGCGACTTGGTGAGTGGGAGTGAGCCTCGGATGAGACCACAGGAAAGAGCTGTTGTAGGGAGAGCTTCTGAGGGCTTTGCTCCTTTGTAATGCTGGGAGCCCTCCTCCGTCAAGACCAACTCTGCTTTCAGAGGGGAGGAGGGTCGCTTCTGCCCTGGTGCCTGAAGCCCGAGTCACTAAGGCCCAGAGAGCAGCCCCACAAGCTGCAGACCGTCCTCGAGAAAACCTCAGGAATTCAGCCTCATGCCCCTAGAGGCCGCTGCGGTGGCCAGGGTCACTCTCCACGAAAGTGTTTGCTTCTCCTCCAGGAAACAGCTGATCAGATGTGTGGTGAGCCGTGAGCCAGATCCTACCACGTCTCTATCTGACTTACACCTATTTGCCCTCCTCACCACGTGAGACTGTGTCTTGGCAGCAACCCCATCTTACCTGAATCCTGGGGCCTCCGGCTGCAGTGAGGATCGGGCCGAGTCAAGGGGGCCAGTGGCTCTGTTACGCCTCATCTGAACTCCCACAGGGCCTCCTCTCGAAGACCCAAGCTCTCTGACCACAGGCCACTTCCTGCAAGTTACAGGGAGTCTCTGTTCCCAGGGACCACAGGGACCGCGGGCCTGGAGCAGGTCCCAGCAACTGGGTCACCACCCCTCACCCCCTAAGGGCTGTCCCCTCAAGTAAAGAAGTTCCACTCAACCCAGGTCTCCTGCTTCTCAGTCGAGGGGATGGCCGAGTGAGAGCCACCCCCTCTCTGTCTTAGCTTTCCTCCTTTGTTTTTTCCCCCAAGATTTTAATTTATTTACTTTCAAGAGGAAAAAGAGTGCATGAGTGGGAGGTGCAGAGGGAGAGCAGGAGAGAAGCCCAAGCAGACTCCGCCGAGTTCAGAGCCCAACATGGGCTTGATCTCATGGCCCTGACATCACGACTGAAGCCGAAACCCAGAGTCGGACATTCAGCTGACCGCGCCAGCCAGGCATCCTGCCCTAGCTTTCCTCTTGGCGACACTTTGCAGAACCCCACATCCTTCCGCCCCTGAGCAAGATCCAGTGTCCTTCGACCCCACCTTAAGCAGCTGACACACACCAGCCTCTCTCTGGCATCAGGACACCTCTGTCCAGCGTGCCACCAACACCCTCTGCATCAGCGTGCCCCCTCCGTGCGTGACTGCGCCCCTGCGCTGCTGGAGCCGTGGGAGGCGTCACCCTTCCCAGCAAAATCCTGGATGTGTCCACCCTGGCTGTCAGCCCTCCATACTTGGCCTCCTATCGCTTCGGCGTGGTTGCAGAAGGAAGGAAGCATGACTGCTATTGTTCCTTGGCTCCTTTTATTTTGCCCAAAAGTTTCCTCATAGAGCAAAATTGCTGGGTGTCCTGGATTGGTCAACATTCCTTCCCATGAAACAGAAAAATAACATTTCGGAACAAGTGGACATGTAAGCTCGACTTTGCATGTGTCTAATGAACACAGAGCTCCGGACTGAGAAACAAATGGAGCTGTATTTACATACAAAGGACTATTTGAAACATTTTAGTGTATCTCTTTTCTGAATAGACTGATGTAGGTCGGCCAACTCTTCCTTCTCAGCAAGGATAAAAATCTTCATTCCAAGCATGTATGTATGATCTTAAAATGTCCTTTTTAAAAGAAGATGGTAGTCATTGGCAGCAGTTGTTTTTAAAATAGCCTCACTCAGCAAAGTAAATGTTGGCAACCCCTTGTAGTGTTCTGATGAGTGAAATACCGGATTCTGAAATCTACACAAACTTGAAGTTACCATGTTTTAACCACTTACAAAATTAGCAGCGACTGACTTGGTTTAAAGTGTTTGAAGTCAATACACATTTTGACGAAGAAATGAAAGGCCAAGCTAAGGGCACACGTTTGGGAGGCCGTATGGTCTGATGGCTTCGGCATGGAACAGGCACCATTCCCCAGGTATGATCGCGGGCAATGACATAACTGCTCCCAACTTAGGAATGAGAAGGGTGCCCACCATGAGGGCTTTTGTGGGGATTAAAGAGCCTTTTGTGGACATAGGCGCCACTGGGTAAACGTTAGCTGGATTTTTCTACTGTGAGAAGGACCGAAAAGGATGTAACCAGAGATATTCAGGCTAAATATTAAAAAGAATTTCTGAATGAGAAGGGCGGTGAAGTCCTCGATAATGCAGCAGAGGGCACAACAATCAAGTGACTTTTAGGCAAAAAAGCAAGCCATAAGCTATCTGTGGTTAGTTGCCTCGGGCCCCAAGCAGAGGCAAGGGCTGCATGCAAGGACGTCAGGATCTTGTCCAGCCTAAAGCTTCCTGGAATGCCTTGGACTACCACAGTGATGTCCCCTGCCTACTACTGAGAACGCTGGGAACAGCTCAGCTCTGTGGTCCGGCCATATAAAGCCTATAAAAATAGGAGCTGCACTACCCTCCCAGAGCGGCTATTTTTAAAAGCGTCTGAGATGCTGGATTGGGTTTATGTCTTCCACACATGGCATCTTGCTGTTCCCTTCTGGTGGGCAGGAGGCTAATGTGGCACATGAGAGGGGCAGGTGCCAGAAGCCTGCGAGGCCATTTGTTGAGCGGCTCCGGGCTTCCTACCCACACCCACTGCCTGCCAAGGAAGAGCCTTCGGGGCCACGGCTTCCCCAGCCAACAAGCACCTGCCCCTTCCATGATGCCCCTTGCTGCTCTGCTCCTTCCCTCTGCTCCCGAAGCCTGTCTGGTTGCCCCAGTTCCTCCACGGTGGAGACAGAGCTAGAGAGATCAAGGGGAGGTGGAGGAAAAAAGGAATAGAAGCACGGTTCAAAACAGGACCGGACCCAGCGTGCTGCTCATCAGGTTGTCTTGTTCTGTCCTTGGCATGGCTAGCTTCCAGGGAGAACAGTCCCAGGAAGCCAACACCCCTCCCACCCCCCCCACCCCCGTGCAAGGAGCTAGGTGGTGCTCTGATGACTCCCCCTTCCCCCCACACCTCCAGGATCGAAAGGCCCCAGAACTGCTTCCCTCAGGCCTCACTGATGATATGGCTTCCAGGTATCTAGCTAAGCATCTGGTTATGCCATTAAGAAACCGAAGGGGAAAGATCATGAGTAAGCATACTGCGGCCTGAGGGGAGGAGTCAGAATTAGTTAGCTTCTGGGTACCCAGTAGGGATCAACAGAGGGGAAGGGGGGCAGGGAGGAAGGGGAAGAAACCTGACAACTTTTATAGGCTCAAGGATGAATGTCACTTGCATCACATAACACACAACTTACAGAGCACATTGTACTTTCAGAGCAAGTTCCTGTCCACTGCCGAATTTAATACCAACAATAAAGTTGTATGACTTTAGTCATAGGTTGACTATTTAGTATGTTTGACTAAACACAGTGATTTCCATCTTTTTTTTTTTTCTTCTAGTAAGAAAACTAAAGCAATTCAGTGACAGAGGTAGATTTGGGAATCAGGTCCCTGGGAGTGAGAGCAGGCCCTTCAGTTCTGTTCTCTGGCAGAGGGACGTTTACTTGGCTCATGGCAAAAACTGAAAACTGGGTCTAGATCTAGTTCATGAAAGGGTTAGCAAAGTGGAGAAACGGGGCTGATTCTCAGTTCGGCCTAGCAGACTCACCTTGCTGCTTTGGGCGCCCGATGACTCTCTTTGGGCCAGTTTTTGCACCCGTGAACCAGGGTGGATATTCCCTTTTTTCCCTTGACTGGCTTAGCCACTGGCTTCTTTCTACCTAGCTATGCTTAGTTTAGGCCTGAGCTGAATGCAGTAAGTGAGTCTCTGTTGACTGAATGCCTGACGGATCAAGCCAACAGCACCATCCAAACATAAACTAAGACATTAGTGGGATGCACAAGGAACCTGTCTGTGCAAGGTGTGAATCAGAATGGAACAGTCACCTGTGCAAGAACTTGGAGGTGCAACGTATTCACCTAAGCCTTCTCCATGTTGTTCTGCACAGCCCCCTGAACTGTCTGTTATCAACAAACAAGCCCTCCAGTTTCTTCTGAAGTGAAGAGTTGGCATGTCTCTGAACCCCCTTTGCACTTACTGTCGCTTACTCATACCTCACACTTAGTCACTTCCTGTCTTGCCTTCTTCTTGAACAGAAGTCCATGGTGAGCATTCTCTCTGGGACTGGACGCTAAGCTTCCTGGAGACAGGGACCAGGTTAGACTTTGCTGGGAGTGGCTACAGCCTCCAGCACCAGGCTGTTCCCACTAGGGGCTCAGTAAACACCGGTCACCCATGGAAGAACCACTCACCTATGGAAGAGAGTGCCTCCAGGGCTGTGGGGTTCCTGGGGGTAAATTCTGGACTATGGTTTTTGGGCCTGCGCCGTTTTCCAGGCTTGATGGGGGGATGTCAGAGCCCAAGAAAGTAGGGTCAGCAGCCTGATGGGGTTTCCCCTGGCGACAGCATGCCTGGCGCCTTCCGTAAGGAACAGAAACCGAGAAGCTTTCCCAAGGCCAAAATCGGTGTGCAAAAGAGGGGCGGCAGAGGGAGCAGTCTGGGAGATGCAGGTGCAGAGGAGGGCAGAGGAGAGGCCCAGGTCTAGGTCCATGGCACCTGGTCGCGGGGCCCTGGCGGGACGAATGGCGGGGGAGGCAGGGGGCTGCTCTCGGAATAAGGCCCTCCCCATTCCGTGCCTCACTTTGCAGAGTGAGCGAAGGACGCGGTTCACCACGTGGGAGAGCCGAGAACCCTTTGTTGGGTCTCATTGTTCCCACTGGGCACATCCATCCTGGCGCCATTCACAGGCAGCGCCCGCCCGGGCTCTACCCCCAGCCCATCTGGTCTCCCCTTCGCCCCTCCGCGCCCGCCCCGCGCGCCGCCGCCTCCTCCCGCCCGGCCCCGCCGCCGGCCTCCCGCCTCTCCCCGCCTTCCCGCCCCCGATCCTCCGCGGCTCCCACAACGTCCCAGGCCGGCCCGCGTCAGCCCCGCCCGCGCGCGGCAGCGCCCCAGCCGTTCCCCCGCCTCCCCGCCCTTCCTCAGCCAGCCCGCCCGCTCCCCGGAGTCGGCTCCCCGGCACTGTGCGCAAGCGTGTCCGGCCCCTTCCCCGCCCCCCGCCCGGGCCCGGGCCCGGGCCCCCGCCTCCCCGCAGGCAGACTTGCCCGCTCCCAGGCCGGCCCCGCGCCCAGGACGGGGACCCGGCCGAGCGGAGCCACCGCGCCAGCGCCGCGCCGCCAGCCCGTGCGCCTAGCGGATCGGAGCTGTGCGCGGAAAGTGGCGTGCCCCGCCCCGCTCCACCCGCGAGGGTGAGTACGCGGCGGCGGGTCCCCCTGGGGTCCGGGGGGTAGGACGGGAGCGCCGCTGGGGGCCTGGCTGGCGGGGGCCCCCCTGCCTCGCCCCGCGCCGCCGCGGCCCCCGGGGAGGTGGTCGGCCCGGCACGTGGGAGCAGCACGGGGCCGGCCGGGGTGGGGCGGCCACAGCCCCGGGATCCCTTTCTCTGGACCAGATATTCGCGGGAAGCCGGTGCTCTTCTCTCCCTTGGAGTGAGCCACCGGGATGGCCCTGTTCTCCGGAAAGTTTCTAGCCCCCACCCCTGCTCCCCCGTTCAAGAGGCGTCCCCACCTTCAGCATCCTGTGAACCCTGGTGTCTCGCACAGCTGCCCCATGAAGTCCTGGAGATCCGTGGGCTGGCCTGGCTAGAGGTGACAGGCTTTGCAAGGTCGCCAAGCAGAGCCCAAAGGTGGGAGTTGTTAGCTGCAGGCCGGCGGTGCCCCGCTCACCAGCTCCCTGTTGTGGGGACCTTTGGGCCTAGGCCCCTGGGCCTCCGAGCAGCCTGGGTGGTGAATAGTGGGAAGGGATGGGGTTGGGGTGAGGGTGGGGTACAGCTGAGACAGCCCCCCCCCCCCCCCCCCCCCCCCCCC
>PITA01028370.1:0-19472 GCA_004023965.1 Spilogale gracilis
AAAACAAACAAAAAACTACCCAGTTTCTCCCAATATACTTATTTTAATAGAATGTTGACTAAATTGATACATTAGAGTTATGCCATCATCTGCCAAAATAAAGCTCCATTTTAGTGAATAGATACCGAAAAGTAAAGGACTGAACTTAGGGAAAAGAAAGTTTTTGTAGCTCTGTCCTTTTAATTTCCCTGTTCTTAAATATTTTGAGAATTTTATTAGGTTATTATGAAGTTTAAGGTTGCTTTTAGCTGAAATTTAGAGGACTTTGAAATGGAGAGAATTGAAGAAACATGTAGGCTCATCACTACTTGATGGTAGAACAAAATATTATGGAAACATTGTACTCATCAGCTTAACTCTTCTATGCTTCTTCCCTGCAACTGACTTAAAATTGGTACCAGCATTTTCAGTAAGTGGTATAACTGTTCACACTAACAGAAATCAAATAATTTGGGGCGCCTGGGTGGCTCAGTGGTTTAAAGCCTCTGCCTTCGGCTCAGGTCATGATCCCGGAGACCCGGGATCGAGTCCCACATCGGGCTCCCTGCTCAGTGGGAAGCCTGCTTCTCCCTCTCTCACTCCCCCTGCTTGTGTTCCCTCTCTCTCTGTGTTTCTCTCTGTCAAATAAATAAATAAAATCTTAAAAAATAAATAAATAAATAAATCAAATAATTCACTTCTGGTTTGTTTTGGTTTGGTTTGGTTTTCTTTTTTCTTTTCTTTCTTTCTTTTCTTTCTTTTCTTTCTTCCATTTTTTTCCTTTCTTTTTTTTTTTTTTTTTGCAATTGTTTATCAGAGTAATTTTTGTTACCCAGTAACTAGAGGAATTTCCTTGACTACCCAGAGAGCATGGTCACATAATATAATTCTTTTTTTTTTTTTAATATTTTTATTTATTTATTTATTTGACAGAGAGAAACAGTGAGAGAGGGAATACAAGTAGGGGGAGTGAGAGAGGGAGCACAGGCTTCCCTCCGGGGCAGGGAGCCCGAAATGGGGCTTGATCCCTAGACTCCGGGATCATGACCTGAGCTGAAGGCAGCCGCTTAACAACTGAGCCACCCAAGTGCCCGCATATTTATAATTCTTAATTCTTCTTGGTAATAAAGTTTCTAATATGATAGTTCATTTATATTTCCAAAACAATCTTACACTCAACTCAGTTTTTCCCAAACTCCAGGTTAGATTTCAATAGCTCACAAGAGGAATATACCTTTAAATTCATATTTAAGCATGAGATTATATATTTTTAATCAAATTGTGAGTCACAATGAAGTAGGGAATGGTACCCTGGACTCTAGACTATAATTTGTACTCTGAAGAACAACTTGACAGTAATTACAAAGTTTGACCAACTAGTTTTTGTCAACTTTGTGGGATAAAGATAGTATCTAACATATCTGGCCTCTAACAAATTGCTGAGCCAAATAGCTCAAAGTTTTATTTCACCCCTACAGCAGAAATCATTCTATTCCCAAGTTTCTTCCCTGTCTACAAATAAAGTATCTACTGTGGCCTCCTCCAAAGTCACGTACTGTTTCTACAAGGGCTAAAAGATTTTTCAGAGCTGCTCCTGGGAAAGCAATGGTACCATAATCCACTTAATTCTCCTAAAGTCACAACCTAAGAGTCCTCATGCCTTCTTAATTAATGTGTTTACCTCTTTTCCTTACTCTCTGGGTAAAATACAAATTCCTTACAAAAAACTGAACTGCAAATTTGAAATATATAATCTCAAGAGTAATTGGTTTTTAAGTATTTAATGTCTTCTACTATGTTATAAATGTGGACAAGAGAAAATAGAAAACTAATTACATTCCCATTACACAAAAGGCTCTGAAAGAAATTCAACATATAAAACAAGTGTGAGGAAAAATAAATACTATAAAAGATAGAATGGAGAATTATAATAATACATTTTATAAGCAAGGCATGGAAGATGTGGAATACTGAAAACAGGTATGCTTTGGACCAGAGAGCATGATTTGGCAGTCCAATATCTGTGATTTAATCTCAGAATTTTTTTAAATTCTATACTCCTTCACAGAGATTTTAAATGTATAAATATAACAACCAAGAAAAGAGCCAGAGTGTAAAATCTTTTTTCAAAAAAAGATGCATCTTGCACAAAGACATTTTATGCTTTCCCAAGAAATATGCATTTAATTCACATCTTAAAATAATACTTCCTGTATTAAACAGTAAGGCAGTGTTGTGATTAACTTTGAGCCCAAAGTAGGAAAAAAGTAGAGAAGGGGTATTGGATGAAAATAACCAGCTTGGGGAGCCTGGGTGGCTCAGAGGGTTAAGCCTCTGCCTTTGGCTCAGGCCATGATCTCAGGGTCCTGGGATCAAGCCCCACATCAGCTCTCTGTTTGGTGGGGAGCCTGCTTCTTCCTCTTTCTCTGCCTGCCTCTCTGCCTATTTGTGATCTCTGTCAAATAAATAAGTAAAATCTTAAAAAAAAAGAAAAGAAAAAAAAAATAATAACCAGCTTATCTTCCAAATTCAAGGAAGGGTCTTAGCATTATTTGTCTAACATCCTTTTGGGAAGTCTTAAAAGAAAAGCAATCCAATGATGACCAAATCAATTCCAATCCAAACAACACAGTCTCTAAAGAAAAAAGAAAATATGAAAGAAACATGCTGAAAATGTCATTCCAAGAAGAAAGTACATAATTTCATCTTCATTATCAGAATCTCAGATTAGCTCAGATGGAACAGCTTAAGCCTATAAACCTCTAATGGTTATGAGAAATAAAATTTCTTTTCAAAATTTAGCAATACTACATTAACTTGCCTTTTCCAATTTACTTGAACTACCTCATTATTATTCTAATTTTATTTTAATCTAATTGTTTGCACTTGATTGGATAAGCCTTATGGTGTAAAGAAAGGAGTAATCATTACAAATGGAGGAATTATTCTTAAATTTAGGGTTATTCTTAAGGCTTCACAGAAAAAAATGCATATTCAAAGTTTTGTTATACCTTTATAGGCCAAATGCATAATGCCTCATATACATTTCATCAAAACATAAGCATTTAATGGTATGTGTCAAAACAAATTTCTTTAGCTCAGCATTAAAAACTCCATCAAAACTACAATGATGCCACCATGTGGCAAAAAGTGTGATCTCTTAAAACCTGACATTCTGTGCAGCACATCTAAAAGTCTCATTAAGAAAATTCACAATTTAAAGGCCAGATTTAATGAGTGAGATTCTGTTATCTAAGAGCTTGCTGTGTGCTCTTGGCTCATTTATGACTTCTTGCTTAATTCTCATGTCTTCTCTAAATTTATTTACAATGTGTCTTTCCCTCATTCATTCAACATTAATTTAACACTCAACCCTAGAAACAACAGGAATTCACAGAACAAACATTGTTTCTGCTTTCACTATGTTTAGAATCTCACAACCTTTTCACCAAAGTTGTTGATTTATAGTTCAATTAAAAAACCTCTTTTTTAAGCTATAAAATCCAGTTCCATGGAAGATTAAGGCATCAAAAGCATCTTTGCACTCAGTCCCGACATTTGTATATATGAAAGCGCCTCTGATTGTGATCTACAGCCCTCTTGAACAAGTGCACAGCCAGCCTTTAGTCAATACTAATGAACCGCTGTGTATTTTTGGTATTACTATTAGGCAATTAAAGGTGAACTGAATAAGGTGCTTTTTAAAAATGGTCTGTTGCTGCCTAAATGACATTTCAAAGTGGTATCGATTTCAGGAGAGTAGCAAAAATAGGTCGTTTTAGCAAAAGGAATTCTGTTATAAGTGGATCTCACTGAACATGCACCTATTATCCTATGAATCAAAATAACCAATTTTAGGCACTCAATGAATCTTTTTCATTAAACTAATTCAAAACTCTACTATTAATAGAGTGCCATTATAGGAAACTCTAAATACCACCATCAATCAAAGTTCAGTAAAATGGCAGCAACAATACAGAAGCAAAGATCAAGCTACAACTCATCCACCTTAAAACTCACAAACTTGAGACACTGGGGATGGAATCTTCTTGACCAACTAGTTCTTGAAAACCTTTCTCAAAGTAATTCAATTTCAAGTTAATACCCTTCAATAAATGGCTACAGGAGAAGACAAAAAATCCTTAACATGACAATTATAAAATTAAATGCTACAACCAAACACAAAGCTACTAGGACAAAAAACTTACATTTTCTAAGTACTCCCTAGCTCATAGGAAAATTTCTCTTCTGATAGACACTATGGACTATAATTGCAGGAGGCTGGGAAGGGATGTTAGAGAAGAAATCCCTAAACAACTGGAGCTTTACTAAATCCATATACAAGCTACGCAAACACACACACACACACACACACACACACACACACACACCCTTTGCATAATCTATTATGAAAATGATGAAACAGCCTCTTTTCCTTTCCACTTTCTTGCATTATTATTGTAACAGTTCTTTCAGTAATCCAAGATTAAAACCAAGAAGCTAGCCTTGACTTCTGCTTCTTCACCATCTAAACCTAATCTGTTCTGGGTTTGTTTGAGCTTACCCTGGAATTGCTTGAGAAGTGGTTTGGAAGAGCATAAGCTATGGAACCACACCACCCAGGTTCAAATTCTACTCCCACTGCTTTTACCCGTGTAACCTGGGTGACTCACTGTCACCTATGAAAGGAGGACAGGAGGGGCGCCTGGGTGGTGCAGTCAGTTAAGCAGCCCACTCTTTTTTTCTGCTGGGATCATGATCTCAGAGTTCGTTCCATGTTGGGAACGTTCATGCTCAGCACAGAGTTGCCTTTAAGGTCTCTCTCTCTCCCTCTGCCCCTCCCACTCATGCTTGAGCTCTCTCTAAATAAATCTTAAAAAAAAAATGAAGAAAAAGAAAAGAAGAAAGAAATGAGGATAGGAGTATTTACCTCATAGTGTTGTGAGGATCCAGTGAGTGCATATGACAGAACTCAGAACACTGTTTACCACACAATAAGATGTATAGAGACCCTCGATCTGATGATTATCCCATAAGTTTCTTCTCCTTAGTCTTGGTCACACACCCCCAGGTCCATCCTTCATTCACTTCACATTTGTAATTGTCTGCAGTTCCTTCCTCACTAAGCCCAACATCTTCCTCCTGCTTTAGATCCTCAGTGGGCATTAGTACCAGCTGATTCTAGCTAAATTATTACTTTTTGTCATTTTGCTCAAATCTCTCAATAGTATCAGGTAGTCATTTTATTAGTATTTGGTGAAATCCCACTGGCCTTTTATGCAGTAATTGCAAAATGAAGAAATATTCAAAGTAGAATTGTCAGAAAAGTTTATCAAACTATATATACCACTTCCCGTCCTCCCTGTAAGGAAATCCTTGGGACAGCACCTCTTGTTCAATTCAGAATTTTTTTTTCTTCTTTTAGAGAGAGAAAGAGCATGTGTAAACATACAAGAGTGGGGAGGGAGAGGCAAAGGAAGAGGGAGAGAGAATCTTCAGCAGGTTCCACGCTCAGTGTGGAGCCCAATGTGGGGTTCAGTCTCACCACTCTGAGATCATGACCTGAGACAAAATCAAGAGTTCGATGCTTAACCAACTGAGCCACCCAGGGCCCCCAATTTATAATTTTTAATTCATATTTACATCAAAGTTTTCATGCATATGTCTATTTTATCTCCCCCATCAAGGTCTACAAATTCTTTAGTCGCAGAACCATCTGCTGTTGCAACTCCTCCCACAACAATTAGCTGACTCCTCAGTAAATAGAAGACCTAGAATTTGTGTAGTATTTAGGAAAGTGGACTTTTGAATAATGCTAGTAAATATCAAATTGGAGGTGCAAGGTTAAAATTTTTGAAAATCAACTAATAACACTCTTTTCTCCTGGTAGTTTTCTGCTTCTGCTTCCTTAACTCTTGTATTCACGTACAGAGAATTGAAAAACTGCTTGATAGTTTTTATGGATTTTATTTTCCAAAAATGTTAGGCCTTATGAGAATTTAGACGTTTTAGGAATTTGGAATGTAGATATATCTGGAATGCAGAAACATATTTTCTACAAAACCAACATAAATGAAGCATCCCCAACCCCACCTGACTCAAAAGAAACATTCCTATTTCTCATGAGAGAAACAAGGTTGAAAGGAAAAAAAAGGATCAGAGATGTCTGTGGGTCTACAAAAAGAGCCATTTGCTGAAATCACCAAGGGGGACTTTAAGAGTGAA
Source organism: Spilogale gracilis (assembly GCA_004023965.1). NCBI lineage: Eukaryota > Metazoa > Chordata > Mammalia > Carnivora > Mephitidae > Spilogale > Spilogale gracilis. The sequence goes on from PITA01028370.1 coordinate 6,205, forward strand.
GTGGCTGTATGAATCGCAGGTGGATAGAGCACTGACATTCCCACTGTCCTGTGTTCCAACATCTACATAGAAGTCACAGAAAGAGTGACTGAAACCAAAGGGCCCTAATAAGAGTAATGGCAGCCTAGATAGATACAGGATTTTATGAACCAAGAATGTCTTTCCACGGTCTGGGCACAGCTAATGCCTTTTAGACATTAGTGAGAAAGGAATGAAAATCTGGGATAGGAGATTTTCTATTCTTAGAGAAAAGATCACAATTAGATTTCAGGGTTTTAGAAAAATGAAATTATATTTCTTGCACCTCTGGATTTTGGAGTTGAGATGCAATCCTACTCTAAGATTTATAGATGTGGTTGTAAAAAAGTTTATGTTCTATCATTATTTGTAATGACATTATGCAAGTGACAAGTTACAAGCATCATCTCATTTGATTCCCCAGAAAACTATGAAGAAATTGTTTGTCATTTTGCCATTTACCAAATGAGGGAACAGACTGAAGAAATTAAGTAACATGTCCATCATTATTTATAAATGGCAGAGCTTGGATTCAAACTTGTTTCATATCAGAATCAAAGCTCTTCATCATCATCCCTCCATGCCTCAGATTTCATTATCAGTTACTGATAAATATTTCTACATTGGTCACCTACCCACATACATTAGTTTTTCCCTATTATGTATATCTTTCTTTCATGGGACTACCATGAATGTTATTAGTGGATTTGTGTCTGAGAGATAGAATTTTCTGGTGCGAAGCTATAGTCAAAAAAGTATAATTAAACCCTAAACATCCATGTAAGTGTGTTCCAAAGAATTTTATATAAACAGTAGGCTCCAATTGGCTCCTTGGATTGATTGATATAATGCTAAAATGCTATTAACAAAATATTTTTTAATTACTAAAGACAAAATCATTTTATCTAGAATGTACTAGTAAACTACCATACAATTTATTCCTTATGATATGTCAGGGGATTGGTATTATCTACGGTTTATATGGATACCCAGGAAGGAGGTTCAGATGAGCATCGAGCATCAGAAAAGATAAATGAAAACCTGTGTTAGTACCATCTTTGATCAGAATTTTAGAATAGCTATAATTAGTATAAGTACTTAGTATCTAAGTAACAAATATTTTACTATTGTGAATAGAAAAAAATGTATCAAGTATGGGTCTTCCTCTAAATGTTCCTTGTCCAGTGTTTAAAAAAGTAAAACAGATGTAGAACATTTAGACATTTTATTTAAGCATAAAAACTACTGAGCAAAACCTGAGGAGTTGTTCTTGGTTTCATTATCTGCATATTCCTGATATTGTTATCACAGAACCTCTTGGTACAACAGACCATGGGGTGCCATTCCACAACTGAGATTACTTTTACCTTTTTTCACAAGCCAACTGTACTTTTTTTAAGGGTTGATTCATAGAAAAAGGTATGCTACCTTATTCAGCTTACCTCAACAAATGCCTACCTGAAGTAGTCAAAGAAAAAGCATTCTTTGAACTATAAATCAAATCAAATTAAATCTTTTGTACTCTCAAAGGAGCTTCACAGGATCAGACCAAATGACTCAATGATTAACTAGTCCCTCCTCCTTCTTGAGGCAAGAATTCCCAAGTATAATATTCATAAAATTTAATCCATTCTCTTCCAATATACTGCCTGTGATTGATAACTCATTGCCCTTTTAGGAATGCAAAAATTATCATCCTTCCCATTGTAACAAGAATTACCCTACCCTAACTTTCAGGAACAGTGAGCACTTAGAAAGCATCCACAGTACCTCACACAAAGAAGATACTCCATAAATATTTATTGGTAAAAAGAGTGGTTGGCCCCTTTCTCTCCTCTATAGCCACAGAATAAACATTGCTTTACATAATAATCCTCTAAATAATTGAGGTGAGTGCTACAAATCTTCACATACACCCCTTTTCTAAGATTTTGCTTATTTGAGAGAGAGTGAGAGAAAGAGAGAGCAAGCACAGGAGTAGGATTGAGGGGCAGAGGAAGAGGGAGAAGCAGCCTCCCTACTGAGTGCAGGAGCCTGAAGATGTGGGGCTTGATTCCAGAACCCTGGGATCATGACCTGAGCCAGAGGCAGGCACTTCACCAACTGAGCCACACAGGGGTCACTTCAACTCTTCTTTCAAATCTGGTTAGACATCATCGGGGTATGACTCCTAACACTTCAGAGTTAAATTTTCTTGGGAGCTCCTCCTCCCTCTAAGTTTCTGTGTTAAAGAGCTAATGATTTGTGGACAAACAATCCAGTGACCTTTAAAATATAATTAAAAAAAAATTTTTACAATGAATGAGTACACCTTTTTTCAGTATGTCCTTTTTACTAATAGATCATTAATTCAAATTTTCATATATTAGTGTATATACTGGAGAAAAAATGTGTATGTTTACATGTAAAAAGTAAACAAAAATTGTATATATGTAAATCTATTACATATTACTAAATATATATTACATGTGAATTATACACTATGTTGTATTATACTGCACATATGAATCTATAAATTAGATTATAAGATGTCTGTTATCTAAATGAAGTATCAATCTCAGTGTTGACAGAAAACAAAAAATCAGAATAACTAAAAGTCAGATTCCAACTTATAGTAACCTCTAACCTCCTAGTGTCTTTAATTGGTAATGAATATGTCAAATTAGATCATTTTCAAACTAAAATGAAACTTAGAATTAAGATATTGATTTTATAGCTAAAAACAGGGCTCACAGAGGCTCACTGACAGCAAGTATTACAAATACCTAGTAATGGAACTGGAACTCAACTTCAAGTCTCCTGCCCACCTGGCCGTTAATATTCCTGCTATGAGAGTAAATAATCATTGGCACACAAATGTATTTGTAGACTAAAATTCAGTAAATTGAAAATGTGCCATACCAGATGACTAGCTGCAAAAGAAATGAGTGACTGAAAACTAAGTTATTTATTCATCCTACTTAATGCCAAAATCATGGAAACAGCAGATAGTATAATGTGACATTTACAGCAATCATCTCTAAAAAGTCCTCATTTGTCTTACCAGAGTGAGATGAAGCACTTTACACAATTGCACTGTAGGAAGAAAAGAATTTCTCACCTGCAGATTATAATACAAGGATAGTGATAACAGCAAAGAAATTATTTTGTGAACATCTGTAAGAGGAAAATATTCAGTAGCAGTGCATTAATCAATAGCAATTGGATACGGTGAGTCAGTAATGCATACGTTATTTAACCACTTAACATTTGACTCCAACCACACAGATTCTTACTGTTAAATAAACTTGGAACACTGCACAGCTCATAAATATACTATTTCCTTGCATGTGCAATAGACTGTTTTAAGTTAACACATTTGCAAGCAACAGTCCTTTACATTTTGCTATTTGCTTGTTACAAGCCAATTCCGTGGCATCCATATTCCGCAGTTAAAAAGGAGAACAAAATATGGGCAATCTAATACCACTCAAGACAATCAAGCTTTGTGTCAGTGCTTATTTGTAAATAAGAAGAGGGGAAGTTTGCTTGAACTTCTGGTGGTGTAATTTACACTTTGAGGTGCAAAAAAGGGGCCAGGTTTGCATCCCTGGGTGCAAGACTCCCACACCAAGGTAACTATAAACCCCAATTGTCTTTTTTTACACCCAGGGATTCCCACATAGCACAGGTTTACTAGAGTGTGCAAGTGTGTGTGGAGGTGGCAGGTGGGTAGCGCAGATGGGTAGTGATGAAGAAGATGTGGGCAAGCCGTGGAGAAGGGAAAGTCTAGTGCACCGCATGCAACAGAGGGGAACGGTTACTAAGCAGAAGCTTGTGTTTGGGTTACATCTAACGCATGAGTACTCAACAAAGCACTCTACTCCAGAAACAATCAGGTTCCCCTCCCCAACCCCCAGTCAAAGGAAACACTTTTCTTAAAATATTTGACCCTTGGGGTAAAAATGTGTAATTTCTGGATTAGGCTGTCCTGTATGAAGCTGCCCTGGGGCAGAGATTGGAGTAAGTTTCTGCTTCCAGTCTGCAATTTTGGCGAATAAATGGTACCATGGAACTGAGCCGCTGTGGGGTAAGAGATGCAGAGAAGCAGCAGAGGTGGATCTTTCTCCCAGAACAGCAGGGCTTGTGGAGAGATGGTACTGCTGTTGCTAATAAAACTAAGTCTAAAATCTCTGCGACCTAAAGACTGAGCCCAGGTATCTCACTCTTGCTGCTACAGAGAAACATCCGATCTTCAGAGGTGATCACCGTTAGCATAGTTTGCCCAATATTTCTGATTTTGCTTCCTCCTGATAGAATTGCATTTCCGGACCCCTCGCTATTTGGAGGCACTACCTGACTGCTTCTGATCAGTGAGGCGGGAGCAGAAAAGACATCTATCTCTAGGGAAGAGCATTTAATTGCCAGCATGGGCACCCTCAGAGCTCTCTTTCTTCCAAGATGATCTTAATGCCAGGGAGCATACTGACACAGAGGGAGAGAATAAGGGTGGGGGTATTATTTTATTGCTTTGAGACTCAGGGATGTTTGTTACTTCTATTTGGCTTAGCTTTCCTTACTAATACAGAGGGCACTTTCTTCTATATTAAATTAAGGTTCCTTACTTTAGGATCCCTACATCCCAAAGGACCAGTTCCTTCAATGCACACCCTCAGCCACTTCCTAGACCCAAGGCAACATTTAGGGGACTGAATCAGACTAGCATTTTAGCACCTAGCGCCTCACACTCTTAAGGCCACTACTCTCCCTCATCTCAGAGTCAGGACCAGCCCACTGACCCAGTCAGGACTAGGTCCAACCTTTCTCTTTGCTCACAATAACAACATCAGGAACACTACTGTGATCCCTTATGTTGGGACTTGTTTTAAGCCTCCCTAAAAATAATGGATCTCCCTTATCCCTCCCCAGATCCATAATAACACATGGAAGAGCCAGTGTCGCCCATAGTCTAGAAAAAAACTCTCTCCCCAATCCCCAAGGATAGAGTTCCAGATATATATATATGCATGATAAGAGATATCTGCTCCAAGGAAAATTTCCAATAGTTTAATCACCTTTATTTGTTTTCTATATACATGACAGCTGCCTTTGTTCACGAAGGAAAGTTTAATCGATGATAGAATACCTTAATACACTGAGTATATTTGGCCTGGTGTTATTTCTAGTTTATTTCCATGTCCAACTTCCAACCCAATCCTCATTAGACAGCCAATGATAGGAAAGTCTTTTGTGCATATGTGTATACATGTGCGTATGTGTTTGTGTTTTCTGATTTTTGGTCTTCCCTACATAATGATACTGTGAAAGGTTCCAAAATCAAAAAGGCTCTAGAAACTGAATATTTTTGCAACTCAAGAAGTGGCAAAAACCTGACATGAACTGATGTAGGGCTATTTATAGTCTTTATCTCAGTATGAATATTCATGTTTCACTGCAGAAATAGTAATTAATCTAGTTACAGAACCCCATTGGGAGCATTATGTAATATACAGTTATAAGCCACATTACCATTCAGAAATCTGAAACACATCTGGTCCTGAGAGATCCAGATAATGGGTTGTGAACCTGTATTTCCTGGGCCAGCTCTCAGCCTTCAGGACATTTTCATAGCAACAGCAGCTCTCCACTAGAGACCCTTATCAAATGGACTATAATTGCAGAGACACACTCTAACTTTGACCTTTAAAATTTCAAAGATACTTAATTCACTCTTTCTGGACCCTGAATGATCTATTCCACCATCAGAAGGGCTTCAGACTGTGTGGAATGGTAGGCAGAACGATGGCCCCCAATGATGTCCCCACCCTAATTCTTAGATCCTGCAAATACATTCCTTAAATGACAAGAAAGACTTTAAATATGTGATTAAGTAAAGGACTCAGAGATGATAGATTATCCTGCATCATCCACTGGGTCCAGTGTAATAACAACAGTCCTTATGAGAAGAAGCCAAGAGTCAGAATGAGATCTGATGGCAGAAGCAGAGGTCAGGGAGTGTGTGTGAGCAAGTGAGAGCAATTTAAGGATGCTACACTTCCGGCTTTAAAGATGCAGGAAGAATCCTCAAGTTAAGGAATACAGGCATCCTTTGAAAACTGGAAAAGGCAAGAAAACACATCCTCCCCTGGAGCCTTCAGAAGGAACTCAGACTGGTGGGCAGCTTCATTTTAACCCACTAATTCCAATTTCAGACTTCTGACCTCCAGAACTTTGAGAGGGTAAATTGTGTTGTTTTAAGCCACTAATTTTGTAATAATTTGTTATAGCAGCAAAAGAAAAATAATACAGTGGGAAGGCAGGAAAGGAAGTTAGAAATGCTAACATTAACCACCAAGGTATAGCCAGTCTAAGCCAGTAACAGACTTTTCCCTTAAGGTATGAAAAAAGAGTTCCCTGTAGAACTTGGATGTCCTTTTCCTGATTTGAAGAGACAGAAAAGTAATATATCACAAAAGAGGGGCATCTGGGTGGCTCAATCAGTTAAGCACCTGACTCTGGATTTTAGCTTCAGTCATGATTTCAGGGTTTTGAAATGGAGCCCCACCTCAGGATCCTTGCTGACCAAGGACCTGCTTCAGATTTCTTTCCCTCTCCCTGTGCCCTTCCCCTGCAGCTCTCTCTAAAAAAAAAAACAAAACAAAAACAAAAACAAAAAACAGTAGAAATAAAAAACAAATAAAACTAATAAAAAATATATACCATAACGTACGATGATATTTTCCTCCATATTTACATATTTGTCACCAAGGGAAAAAAAACACAAACTATTGAAAAATTTTAAAACCAAGGTTTGTATGACGACAAATGCTTTAAATTTTTATTGTTTAAAAAGAAATCAAGGAGAATTATATCAGAATACACAGAAGCTATAAATGTATTATAAGAAATACAAAATATACTGCAAAACCATCTTCTAATAGCTAAAGGGCATAGAGTTGTCTCATATAATATTAACCTGAGTACAAAAATAAAAACAGTTTGTTCCTTTTGCTTTAAACTCTTCCCTAATTCTGAGGATATTAGTATTTAAATAGTATAATTTACCTGATAGTTTCAGCCAGGAGGTTATAGGTGTCTAAATTACATGAGCATTTACGTAGGTCTTGCTGTGCCAGAAACACAGCTTTGTTTCAACTCCTGGTTTCTAAAAATATCTGCTAAAGGAAAAGCTGACTTCTCAGAATTATAATGGTTGGTAAGAAACCACTTTCCCAGAATTCAAAAGCAGGTTTATTTTTTTTCAATCACGCATAGAATTTAAACAACTGTCTTTAAAAACTATACAAGGGGGGAGAATTATTTTGTCAGTACAATTCACTTTAATCATCACCTTTCTTTTCTTTCACAGCTGAGTTTATAATTGGAATTGTTTTCTTTATTAAAAAATAAAATAGAACCCCCATGGCCAGTGAGCCAATGCAACGTGATGCACAGGTCACACATTTTACTCATCCCTTGGTATTCCTTCTGTGGCTTCCTTTCAGCACTGACAAACCCCAGTTGATGCTTCAGAGAGATGCTTTATGAGTGTTATATGGGTGTCTAGGGTTCCCATAACAAAGCACCACAAACTGGGTGGCTTAAACAAAAGAAATCTCTCAGTTCTGGAGGTTACAAGTGCAAGATCAAGGTGTCAGCAAATCGTTTTTTTTCTGAGGTCTCTCTCCTTGGCTTGCAGGTGGCTACTGTCCCTCTGCATGTCCGAATTTCCTCTTCTTAGAAGGATGCTAGTTGGAGTAATTAGGTCCCTCTCTAACATTTTAACTCAATCACTTTTGTAGAGGCTCCAAATCACACTCTGAGGTGCTGGGAATTAGAGTTTCAACATAGGAATCTGGAGAGAGGGGAATATACTCTAATACCTAATATATGCTGAGGTAGAAAGGGGGGAATAATCAAAACAATTCAGAGAAATTTAAGTTACAGTCATAATTGAATTCTGCTTTAACTACCTTACTCTTAAAACCTGGCCCATTCCATACTCCTGACCCAAAGAAAAGAGAACATCCAGATCTGTGGCTTGAATGGCTATTCAGAGCCACAAGCTCCATATAACATTTTCCTCTTCTCTCTTCCCAGGTTCCAGGCTGCTGGAATGAGGAGGAGGAGGATACTTCTGGGACCCAGTAGCTTCTCAATTACTGTGATGCCTCCTTGGTCCAAGAAAGAGACTAGTTCTGATGCCCTCTTATTCCTTCCTAAGCTTCTGGTCTGAGGGACAAGCCCCTCTCCTAAGTGAACAGCAGGGAGACTTATGAGGGCCTTATCCTCAGGGAAGGGCTCAGCCCAATCTGTGGAGGGATTGGTCAGATCAAAATCCCAAGTTGAACAATACTGCAAAAAAAATCCCTTAATCATACAATAAAAACTATGCCTATCAAAGGAACTACACAAGTACAGATATGAGCAAGGTAGAAGTTTGATATCATACTAATAATTCAATGTGTTGCCAATTCAACAATATATTTGCTTCCTTTTTTCAAATGATACTTCACATAAGTAAATAATGTAAAAACTAAAATTTGAAAGTATCAGTGGTTTAGTTACAGTACTTCTTTACAACATCAAAATAAGTAAAATGCTAATATCGAACAATGTCCCCCTTTATTTTCTTTTCTTTTTAGCCTTAAAATGAAAAAAAAAATATTTAATCAAAAGATTTTCCTAAAGCATCAGATATAAAATTATAAACAAGCAAGTTTCCATAAACATTAATGTTTATTTCTAAAACTCCCATATACCCAACACAAAGATTAATACAGATTTCTAGAGCCAGGAGGACACCTGGGTGTGACCTCACAAATATGTCTAAATCTTATGACTCTTTCACAACAGTAGATGATTCTTATGCTCAGCTTATGCCATATTATTATTGAATCCCCAGAGCTAGAAAGCAACTTAATTGTTCCAGTTCAGTCTGTAACACAGTGTGAAAATCTCTGCTGTGGAATCCCTGACACACTTAGTTCAGCTGCCACCTGAATGTCACCAGTACTGCGAGAGCTTGCTTGTCCATAAGCAGCCTATAGCTTCACTAGATGGGAAATGCAAATAAGAAAAAAAAATTGGGGGGAGGAAGAAGATGGCGGAAGGCCAGGTGACCGCATTTCGGGGAGTTCCCTGAAGTGCACTCAATTCCAGTAAAAAAAAACCACTACAGGACCGCTGTGAGCACCCAAGAAATCAGCCTGAAATGTGATATTTTGCGCTTCTGGATCACCACGGGAGACAAAGACCATCCGCAAAAAGGTAGAAACAAGTGAGAGGGACCAGAGGCTTGCCCCCAGAGACAGGGGTGTGGGGGAGGAAGCCCACAGAGCTGAACCATTGAAAGCAAATACCCGAACATGAATGAGCTCTGTGAGTGAGGAATAACAGCAGATTACGGTCTGAATCGGGGCGAGACAGAAACGGGAGCACAGCAGAGCCCATGGCAAGGCAAGGAGATTTTTTTTTCCACCGCCGCTGCCGCCACCGAAGCAGGGAGACAGGGACCCGCAGGGACAGAGAGTGCCCTGTGAGGTGCAAAATCAGTTTTTCCTCCGCGGCAGCAGGGAGATGGGAACCTGCAGGAAGAGGAAGTGCCCCGCAGCTCCAGGGAACTTAGAGGGGCTGGGGTGCAGAGTCTATCCCCCCACTGCTTAAGCCAGAGAAGCAGGGCTTCGCGGCACGGGGGATCTCAGCGAGAGCGGCGGGCGTGGATTCTATTTTTCCGCCTTTGCCTTTCTCTCCCGCTTCTCTCCACCCCGTGGGCCGGGCGCGGACCCCACAGGGAAGGAGATTTTACAGACTTGCGTGGGACCAGAGAGACCTCGGTCCCGGGGCACAGACAAGGTCGCGCGATCCAAAAGGAGTTGTGGTTTTGAGGTGCGGGAGTGAAGCAACAAGCGGGGGGCGTGGGCAGAAATCAATTCAGCCTCTACGCAAGCCAGGCTTGTGACAGGCTGCCAACCGGGAGGCGGGAAAGAGCCCCTCTCTGTGTAAAGGCTCTCTCTGGGAAGGAGGTCTGGGGGCATACATCTTGCTCCAATATGACTTCCTCAGCAGCTGAAAAAGGACATAAAAGAACAACGCTCCGCCACCAGGGAATTGTAACCTGATAACCTGGTTACCATGGAGACCAGCCTCTAGCAAGGGGGCGGAGAGACGCAGCCCAGGTAGAAGGACTGAAACTGTGCCACAGGCCAGGCCCCCAGAAAGCAAGCCAGAAGCTCAGGAGGACAACACTCAAACTGCAAAACCCCAAATCGGGGGAAAAGCAATTTATTAAACTCCTGGTACCAACTACAAGTACCAAAAGCCCTATACCTTACTGATACAGTTTTCCACCTTATTTACTTTTTTAAACTTTTTTCTATTTTCACTTTTAAAGCTTCCATTCTAAGCTTAACAATACATTCTACGTTTTTTCTTCTTTCAGTTTTAAACCCCCTTTTTATCACAACGTGATACCCAATACAATACCCCATAACATTTTCTTTTACCTTGAAATTTTTTCAAACGCACTCCTATATTTTCTGCTCTTGTTGTTGTCTCTTGTTTCCCTGTTTGCTTTCTCTGATTTTCACTTTCTTCTCTCCTCTTTCCTTTATTCTCTCTTTTACGTGTACATGTAGTTATAAGCCTCAAGTCAATCCCACATCCCTATTCAATACTACCCCTATATAGAACCAGTTCTAATCTCCCTATATCTTTTGAAGGTGGGCTCCTCCAACAATAACAACAAGACAAACTCGGGAGCGTCTCAAACGCATTCCTTGCCCACAAGGAGTGTCTACCTTCACCTTCCCATTCTAGTTTGTCAGTGTGTCTGTGTATTGTCTTTGCTTTTGTATTATATAAATACTGGTCATGGGGGTCATATAGGTTGGGCTTCGCTTTTTGATCTCTTCATTCACCCTTGATAACCCTTTTCCTTACCTGTAACAGTTTTGTACCATATAAATCCTACCACCGGGCCCCACTCTGGCAGGGGATTCTTTTCTTGCTTCCTCTCTTCCGTTTTCTTTTTTCATTCTCCTCCCTTTTCGGTGGTGAATTCTGCTTGCTCCAAAACCTTCCAATGACCAATCCACCTAGATAGTGGCTGATATAGTTAGCCATACACCCCCTCAACCACTCCTCGCCACAATGACTCGGAGAAGGAACACCCAACAGAAGAAGAACCCTGAGACTGCAACCTCGGTCACAGAATTACTGGAAAGGAACATAAACAATATGACAGAAATGGAATTCAGGGCAACAAAAGTCCAAGCCATAGTTAATTTAGAAAAGAACGTTAGTCTCAAAGTGGAAGCCATAGTAACAGAAGTGAAAGCTGAGGTTAGAAAGGCTATAGATGATATGCAATCTAATTTAAATATGCTAACAGCCAGAGTAAGTGAAGTTGAAGATCGTATCAGTGGTTTAGAACATAGATGGATTAAGAAGGAGGAGCAAGAGAAGTCTTGGAGCAAACAGCTAAAATCCCATGAAAACAGAATAAGGGAAATGAATGATGCCATGAAATACTCCAATATCAGAATTATTGGAATACCTGAAGGAATTGAGAGAGAGAGAAGCCTAGAAAATATTGTTGAACAAATCATGGATGAAAATTTCCCAAATCTGGGGAATGAAACAAATGTTCATATCCTAGAAGCAGAGAGGACACCCCCCAAGATCAATGAGGCCAGAAAAACCTCCAGGCACATAATAGTAAAATTCTTGAATCATAAAACCAAAGAATATGTCTTAAGGGCAGCTAGGAGAAAGCGATCCCTTACATATAGAGGGAGGACCATCAGAATAACGTCAGACCTTTCCACAGAAACCTGGCAAGCCAGAAAGGGCTGGCAAGACATATTCAGGAAGTTACATGACAAAAGTATGCAACCAAGGATAATGTATCCAGCAAGGTTGACTTTCAAAATGGAAGGAGAAATAAAGAGCTTCCAAGACCGCCAAGGTCTAAAAGATTATGCAACCACCAAGCCAGCACTACAAGACATGCTAAGAGGGGTTCTATAGAGGAGACACAAACCCAAGAGCGACACAGAACAGAAATCTACAGAGGTAATCTATAGAAACATGAACTCCATAGGCAACATGATGTCAATACAAACGTATCTATCAATAATCACTCTCAATGTGAACGGCCTAAATACTCCAATAAAAAGACACAGGGTTGCTGACTGGATAAAACGACAGGACCCATCCATATGCTGTTTACAAGAGACTCATCTTGAATCTAAAGACACTTCCAGATTGAAAGTGAGGGGATGGAAGACCATCTTTCATGCCAATAGACCCCAAAAGAAAGCTGGGGTAGCGATTCTCATATCAGACAAATTGGATTTTAGTCTAAAGACTGTAGTAAGAGACACAGAAGGACACTACATCATTCTTAAAGGGTCTATACATCAAGAAGATCTAACAATTGTAAATATTTATTCCCCCAACATGGGAGCAGCCAACTACATGAGCCAACTGTTAAACAAAATAAAGAACCATATTGATGCCAATACCCTAATCATAGGAGATCTTAACACAGCACTCTCAGCAATGGACAGATCATCTAAACAGAAAATCAAGAAAGAATCAAGAGCCTTGAATGACACATTGGACCAGATGGACCTCATAGATATATTCAGAACATTCCACCCTAAAACAGCAGAATACTCATTCTTCTCAAGTGCACATGGAACTTTCTCCAGAATAGACCATAAACTAGGTCACAAATCAGGGCTCAACCGATACCAGAAGACTGAAATTATTCCCTGCATATTCTCTGACCACAATGCCGTGAAACTGGAACTCAATCACCATAAAAAGTTCAGGAGAAAATCAAACACTTGGAATCTAAAGACGATCCTGCTCAAGAATCTGTGGATCAACCAAGAAATCAAAGAAGAACTGAAACACTTCATGGAAACCAATGAGAATGAAGATACATCAATCCAAAACCTATGGGATACAGCAAAGGCAGTCCTAAGGGGGAAATTCATAGCCATCCAGGCCTCACTCAAAAAAATTGAAAAATTCCAAATACACCAACTTTCATTACACCTTAAAGAACTGAAAAATCAACAAAAAATTAAACCAACCCCCCACACAAGGCAGGAAATAATAAGGATTAGAGCAGAGATGAATGAATCAGAAACTAGAGATACAGTAGAACGCATCAACAAAACTAGAAGCTGGTTCTTTGAAAGAATCAATAAGATCGATAAACCATTGGCCAAACTAATCCAAAAGAAAAGGGAGAAGAC
>PITA01028371.1:0-19463 GCA_004023965.1 Spilogale gracilis
CTGGGTGAAATATCACTATTCTCAATGCTTCAGATGAAGAATTTCAGATACAGATTAAGTATTTTGTTCAAAGAAGAACTAGCAAAGTCATGATTCATACTGGCTTAGTTAAGAGGTTTCAATTTGTTTTAATTTTGGCATTTCTGAGATTCTGCAAAATTTCTAACAGTTATTTGAACTTTATTATGAATTAATGTGGCAAATATAAACAAAAAAGCAATCTGATAAGAATAATGTACTACTTATACCAAGTAGCCAACCTTAACTATTGATGCTCAGGTCCCTGAGTGACGAATAGTCACTGGTGCTGCTTAGGGTGTAACCATACCTACTAAACATCTTAGTAGTCAGGGGGAGATGTGATGTTGGTTTGTCTTTGGGCACAGAAATTTCCTCAGTGGAGACTGGTTATCAGAGTAGTTAAAGCCTGTGTAAGTTGCTCCCAAAAATGTGTGCATGAAATGGGCCTGTCAGAGCCAACCTGACACCTTTGATCATACATTGCCAAGGAGTTTCTGCATAGAAATCTTTGAGTTAACTAAAGCTGCTGAGTGAAGTTTTCTATAAAACAAAACTCATTAACAATAAAGTTGGAACCCAGAATGGTATATTGATTCTCCAAAGTTTTATTTGAGAATCTGATAAATCCCCCGTTTAAATCATGTTAAATATTCTTCCAAAAAGTATTCTTTTGTTCTAATTAGAGTTTTATTTTAGGTTAGGAGGAAAAAAAAATAAGAGATGGCTCCTTAAAAGTTTTGAATGCATAAAACATCAGGTTTTATTATCCCAAAGAGAGACATTCTATTATGCAAATATATTAATTCAGTTGCTAGTATAGAGACTTTAAATAGAAATAGTTTAAATAAGGAATTTTATGTTAAGGGATTACTGAGTAAAATAATGAGCCATTTGGTATTTCTTAGATTGCATATAGATTTTAAAAGATCTTTTTAGTATATATTTGTGCAAACCATGTCCTATGACTACAAATTCTTCCAATTGCTCTAGAAATAGGAATCATCATTCAGAGCTAACATAAGCACACAAGCACAAACATTGAACCTGAAAATACGTTTGACATAATGTGTTTATTTTGAACCAAAGTTGCCTAAATCTCTTAATGTAGAATGATAGAATAAAACTCTAACAAGGCCTTTGTTCTCTATCAATATGTGAGTGCTGATTCTATTTCAAGTCTTACGAACATAAGAAAATGTGTGTGTGTGTATGTGCATGTATATAAGTAAATGTGGAGATATAGATATACATAAAATCTCTATACATACATGTAATATATATGTATGTAATATATAGCTCCACATATCCACATATAAAGTGAGGGAAGGGAGGGAGAAATAGATGGACAAAAAATATGAAGATATCTAACATTGGACAACCCATTTTTATGAATGTATGTTTTATAGGAACACTTTTTGAACTCTTTTTGTCTTCTTTAAAAAAATGAGAACATTTTAAACCTTGAAATATGAGAACAGCACTAGCAGAGACATTTGTCATGTCTTTTTGATCATTTGATATCTTTGAGCACCCTTCCTCATTTTGGGAAAGTTCTCACGTGTAAGTAATCCACATCTCACCCAAAATTAAGCAACCCATGTTCTCCATATCCTCTCCAGCTGTTAGATACATATCCTCTCCTGGATATGACAGGAGCTCACCCAGCCAGACCGTGCTTCAAGCAATGAAGCAAGTAGACAGATTTGTCTCACAAGGATGGTAGCAGAAGTAGACATTTGTGTATGCGTCACAGACACCATGGTGCCAGCCATCACAACTAGGCTCTGGTGCAGAGGTCAGCACAGAGGGTCTATAATGGGGCAGACCTGCCTAGAAATTCTTAGATGTGCCTTAAATTTCTTGCAAACTCTTTTCTTGGAAACGAAAGTAAGTTCTAGTGTTTGCTTCTTTGCATATGGAGTGCTGTGCTGCTCCAACCACTGCACTCTTTCACTTAAGGACTTTTTTTTTTTTAAAGATTTTATTTATTTGACAGGGAGAAACACAGCCAGAGAAGGAACACAAGCAGGGGGAGTGAGAGAGGGAGAAGCAGGCTTCTCGCTGAGCAGGGAGCCGGATGTGGGACTTGATCCCAGGTCTCTGGGATCATGACCTGAGCCGAAGGCAGTCACTTAACCAACTGAGCCACCCAGGCGTCCCTCTTAAGGACTTTTCTTAAGGACCTCTCCTTTCTCTCTTTCTATCAACTTTTCTTCTCTTTTCTAAATCTTTCCTAGAAGCACACATATGTTCTATGTTTTCTCCCATCTAAGTCCCTTAAAAAACCATCAAGTGTCCATGTTAAGCTTCCGCCCTCATTATCTCTCTCCTTTTTCAGCAAGATTCCTAGAAGCTCCATATATACTCACACTTTCCAATATATCTTCTCCCATTCCTTCCTGAACCCACTTCAATCAGGGTTTTTTTCACTGAAACTGTCCTTTTCAAAGTCCCCACTGGCCTGGCCTCTACTGCACTAAACTACCTTCTCATTGTTAAGGTGTGCTGTGTTCTTCCCTTGCTTCACCTACCTGTAGCATGCTTTGACCCAGATGGCTCGCTCTTCCTTGAAACACTTCCTTTGACTGCAGGACAGCATATGCTCCTAGTTTTTGTTCCTCTCTACTCCTCTTTCTCTTCTTCACTGCCCTCGTCATTGTCTTCTTCTTCTTTTTCTTCTTCTAATTCTCCTTCTCCTTCTCCTTCTCCTTCTCCTTCTCTTCTCCTTCTCCTTCTCCTCCTCCTCCTCCTCCTTTTCTCCTTCTCCTTCTCTTCTCCTTCTCCTCCTCCTCCTCCTCCTCCTCCTCTTCCTCCTCCCCCTCCTCCTCCTCCTCCTCCTCTTCCTCCTCTTTCTCCTCCTCCTCCTCCTCTTTTTGGAGTGGCCCAGGGTTCAGTTTTTGTAACTCTGTCTTTTATATGGACACTGACTTGGCCTCATGGTTTTAAATACTAACAAGCTCATTCCTTTCCCTTGAACTTGAGGCTTTCAAGGCACCAGCCTTTCAACATGTCCTCTAAGGGGGTTAACAGGCATTTCAAATAAAATATATAACAAATTGAACTTCTGATGTTTCTCACTTCTAATAGTCCCACTCTTCTCAGTTTTCTCACTTCAGAAACAAGCAACTCAGTTCTTTTAGTTATTTAGGTCAAGATATTAAAATTATCTTTGATTCTTCTCTTTCCTCTATATATCTTGTCCAGTTGCTTGGGATACACTGTCATTACCTTCAGAATATGTCCAGGATCTGAGCAGTCCTTATCACTTCTACATATACTTATCTGGCTTAAGCCAGTATTACTTTTCATGTGGTTTATTATAGTAGTCTCCAAACAAATCTTCATTCTTAACTCTTGCCCATTTTCCATGATCTATTCTCAATACAGCAACACAATGCTTCTTAAGTGTAAGTGAAAGTATATTCGATATCTGCTCAAAAGTTTCCAAAGTGGAAGTCTTTATAGTAGTCCATTTACTTAAATGATTTCTGCCCACATTAGTTTTCTCACCTCATGTTTGGGTGATACTTCCTTGGTAACTCATATCATTCCAGATTACCTTCTTTAGTGTTTCTTGAACATTGCAGATACATCTACATCTCAGGTACATCTTCAGCCTGTTACCTCTTCCCCAAATGGCAGCATGTGTGTTACCTCACTTCCTTAATGCTTTTGCTTAAATTTCCCCATCTCAATGAATCTTCTGGCCACCCTAACCAAAATTAGAAGCCCTTTCTATATCTAGTATATTATTGTCTAACACTTATCATACTCTGGCATTTTATTTTTCTCTTCTACTAATCCATGACCACATGAGAATAGGACTTTTTTTTAAGGCTGGTACATAATAGGTTCATAGGGTGACCAACTCCTTCTGGTTTGCTTAGGGCTTATACAAGGTACAAGTTTACAACCAGAAGATGCATATTCCAGGAAAGCTCTGAGTTTCAGGCAAACTGGCTCAATAAAAATTTGTCAAACAAAAGAATGAGAATAGAGGTTTGAGTGTGGACTCTACCTAAAGCTTAAATCTATAGGGTATTTAACCTAAAGTTTTATGGGTGATACATCCATCCTGAAATAAATTAATATAACTACATGGAATGATACAAAGGAAAAATATAGGTGTTTCTACAATCATCACCAAGTTCCATGTAAGAGGTATCCCTAAATGGGTAACACAATTATTTGATCCACACACATAAATCATATCTCTAATCCTACTATAAAAGGTAATTGCTTATAAAATGCTTATCCTTTGACTGGTAACAAATTTTTAAAAATATGGACTATCACTATAAAACATACACTGTGGTGAGATTCAACCACATCATTACTGACTGATAGGAAATAATGATCATAAGTAAATAACAACAGAATATTGACTTAGCTGACCTAAGTTATGCTTTCAATTAAGATCTGTAAGTTTCAGCCATTAACTAAAATCGGTCCTTTAGACATAAATCTTTGTGGGATGCTAAGTAAGCTCAGATCATTATTGTAAGCTCATATAATTACTATAGTATTAAATAATATTTAATGTTTTATAAACTATAATTGCTTTGTATATTTATAATATAAACATTAATAAAATATAAACATTAACAAAATTAATACAATATTAATACCAGTTTTTTAAAAAACTTTTTATTTTTATTTATTTTTTTTTTAAAGATTTTATTTATTTGACGGAGAGAAACACAGCCAGAGAGGGAACACAAGCAGGGGGAGCAAGAGAGGGAGAAGCAGGCTTCCCACCGAGCAGGAAGCCCGATGTGGGACTCAATCCCGGGTCTCCGGGATCATGACCTGAGCTGAAGGCAGTCGCTTAACCAACTGAGCCACCCAGGCGCCCCTTAAGAAACTTTTTAAAAAGGAATTTAAACTGTTGAACATAAACATCCTTTCAAAAAAAAAATAAGAGTGTAGAGAAAGAAAGAGTTAAAGGTTACTTTTCCCAAGACTGACTCGATAGAGTGTAGCTTCCTATTATGCTCTTTTGGAAATTATCTGCATCTGAAATCAGCTCATCTTGAGCATGTGTGACCTGGTAGATGTGCAAGTTCATTCTGCCATGTTGTACAGTTGCATCTGCCTCAGAACTTGTCAAAGAGAGACTGATGCTCTATCAGCCATAACTAAAATAAGGTAGAAATGCAGACCCAGGCTATGACATATGCCAGTCTCTCTAGGGGAGAAGATGGAGTTTCCTTTCATCATCATGCATCTTAATGTACAATAATGCAGGGTAGGGTGGTAGGATCCCTTACTAGAGTCTGGTTTTGCTAGATCCCTATAAGCTGCCTCTTAGAACATCAATGAAAAACCTAACTGCTTGTCTCTGAGCAGCACTCCCAGTAAACTCTGTTCCAGAAGTCCTTTTGTGTGCATGGTAGGGTCATTTACTTTTATTTGCCTGACTACTGGTATGAGTCGTCACTCATATGGGGCAACACCTACTGTGTCTTTCTGGACATGAGTCAAAAGGCCAAAGATCAACAGCTCATTGGGGAGGTGGGAGATAATTGCTTGGGCTGGCATAGCCATTCTTCTGTAAGGTTTAGCATGACTAATCATTGACTGGCCATGGGAACTAACCTCTTAAAAGGCACGGGCCTTGAAACATGGAGGGGTTAGAATTCTCAAGATAACAGTATATGGCTATGATTGATGTCCTTGATGAGGTCACCCAGGAGGAGGTGGATGCTTTCCCATAAGATGGCTGAAATAGTTTCCTTTATAAATAATTTTCTGAAAAAAATCATGAGTAGAGTGTTTCCTGACAAGTGTCAGTTATGCAAAGCATTTTGAATGTTCTTGTTTGAACAAGGCTAATGAATGTTCCTTTTATGACCCTCATGCTGTGGTTGGATGAGTCTGAGAAGACAGAGAGTCATTCAGGTTCTACAAACACTAGATGAGTGCCAACTATGAGAAAGATGTCCTAGATGAGACAGGCTATGTGAAATTTTCAGTGAAGAGGTAACCCCTGGGGTCCCTGTAACTGCCAGGTAATCTCCTCTTTTGTCCTACTGGAGTCTTCTTCATACTTCTCTGCCTTATTCAATATCTAGGATCATGAATACTAAGATTGAATCCCCAACGTGCTCTTGCTGGCTGGTTTCTTTTTGGGTTCATCCAATGAAAATCATCAATAAAACATAGGAGCAAAAGGGGAGACAAAGGAAGATTATGTGTTCCTTGTTCCCTTTTACATCAAAGATACCTTTTTGACGGGAACTATATCCTCATATGATTACAGTTCTATCTCCCAAATGTCCTATTCCCCTGGACTCTGGTAATTCTCCTTCCTTCCATTATCTCTTAAGCTTCAAGGTGGTGATTACTTCCCTCTGTCACTAATCCTTTGGTGTCTACCATCTTTTGTTTGTTCCCTTAAAGTTGCCCACACCTCTGTAAAGTGGGCTTTTATTAATGTTTCTGTTTCTTTCCATATGGAAAAACAAAAGAAAAATCTTTCTGTTGTTTACCTTTGCTAAGACATTTTAATCTTTAACCCCTCACATGTTGGGTTAAAAGGAGTATACAATGGGGATTTTTCTTGGTCTTCGGTATTAGATTGATTAGTGTGGAATTACAGTACACACACACACACACACACACACACACACACGACAAAACATAATGGATTACCAGAAAGCTGTGACTTAATAGAGAAGATAATCACTTCTGCTTAAATTCCAAGGAAAATAATAACTTTTTAAAAAAGATTTTCTTTATTTGACAGAGAGAAACACAGCCAGAGAGGGAACACAAGCAAGGGGAGTGAGAGAGGGAGAAGCAGGCTTCCCGCTGAGCAAGGAGCCCCATGTGGGACTCGATCCCCGTTGTCCGGGATCGTGACCTGAGCCGGAGGCAGTCGCTTAACCAACTGAGCTACCCAGGCGCTCCAGAAAATAATAACTTTATGAAAATTTAGAAGGGGTAGTACAAATGAAAATCAGTTTTGTCATCTAGTATAGTTTTCAGTCATAGTGAGTTATCAACGCATGCTAAATAATGTTCTCCGATGAGCAAAATGAAATTTTACTAAAGTTCAAATAAATGCATTGCTTTAGGAATAAACAAACAATATGGTGAGAAATTGGTGGACATGTAAATTGATTTGAAGATGAAATTGCCCACAGTTGTCAACTATTCAGAACAGAATAGCAAAAGCAACATTATGCTGGAAGAAGGCAGTAGTAGAAATTGTCACCATCAAAGATCAGGAAAAATGCAATGCTACAAAACTATGGGAACGTAACTTTAATGTTGACCATTGCTTTTACAAAAACTAATGGCCCAGTAATGCATTACCTTCTCAGAGCCCAGTAAGCACCAAATAAAAGGGCATTAAATATTCACATTAGAGTCTATGAAATATGCTTCCACATGATACTTGCCGTTTGCTTCTGTCATAGGTTCATCCAAAGTTATTAAATTTTAAAATTGCACTAGGACTTTTTATATGTAGTGCATTTATAGCTTCTGATTTATATAGCACTTTTCTTCTGTAGAACCATTATATCCTCATTCTCCAATTCAATTGTGCTTATGGTTAAATATAGCAAGCAGTATATGTGTGCGCATTAAATATATATACACTGTTATATAAGTTTTTCTTGATTCTTTATATAACATATTTCCTGAAATTTTGCAGTGGGTCAGAATTCAATTGCAAGATGACTTGAGCTATGGAAAGGTATTTGCATCCACAGGAATGTGATATGTCTCAAAATTGTCTCTAAACAGCAATCATTTCGAAGCAGGGAGCCTAATCTCTATGAGGTTTCATTCTGTGTGCACTTAACTTACCCCAAATCAGCTATATATGCTTTGCAAAGAAGCACAGAGTGAAAATAAATAAAAATTTAAATTGTGCAAGCCACTGTGTCTGATGTTCCTCTCTGAGTGGGACTAAGCTTCCTCACTACTCTTATAGGAAGAGAATCTTATTTGGATGAATAGTGTTCTAGTGCTTAAAGATACATACACTTTTTTTTTTTCCCAGAATATACCCTAATCTTAATCCACCTAGCTCACCTGATGATAAACTGATAAAATAATGGTGCAATCCAAGCCTAAAAGAAAATTTCTCTGTTGGAGCCACTTAGCTGGAAGACTGTACGGTACTCTCCCAAGATTTGCTAAGAGATTTTCCAAGAGTAATTTCACCCATACGTGAAGATTTCCTTGGCACTGACTTTAGACACGCACTATGTAATTCTATACAAGCGCATTTTACCCAGTACAAAATCTGTGACATTCTTGTAGTTACTACAGCAATTCAGCTCAAGTTTACCATTACAGTTAACCACACTGAGGGGAAATCTAGGCAGTAGCATATAGGCCACTAGGTATAAAACTTCAAAAGAGTGAAGGCAGGGATTCGACAACCTGTGCTGGAGAGTATCCTGTAGAAATCTTGCCCTGGGGTTAATATGTTGTGAATGGGATGATTCTGTGGCCCTTTATTAGGACAGTGGTCAGGTGATTCTGAGGGTCATCACTCAATGACCCTACTACATTATTAAAATAAGAACAATGTATTCAGATTGTTCCTTTTTCTTTTTTTTCTTTTCTTTTCTTTTCTTTTCTTTTCTTTTCTTTTCTTTTCTTTTTTCTTCTTTCCTTCCTTTTTTTATAAACTAAGCAAAAGTTAGACATTTGTCAGGTATGAGTTACAAAGATTGGAAAGAGGAAAAAAGACAAATGAAATTTTATTTCACATTTTATCATCCCTAACTTATTAAGAGAAGAAAAGATGACAAGATGAAAGACCATTAATTACTCTCAAAGTGTGGGGGGGAGAAATCAATGTTCTCTCCTGAAAGAAATATTCCCACCCAGAGGTGAAGTAAAAATATATACATTGTTATAGTAAAACAAGGCAAAACAATAACAACAAGTATAGTGGTAGTGCAATTGGAAAGATCATCATTTGGCAGAAGAAAAAATATGGACTTCTCTATCAGTATATTGATGTCATTATCATGGAAAATGTCTCTTGTCTCTGAACTTGTTGCCAGCTGGTATTTTGATATGGGTTGGCATAGGAGAAAGAGGCTTTGAATTCCAATTCTAGTTTCATAATGTAATAGCTTGGTAAGAGTGAACTGGTAATTTCTTTTCATGAGCAAAATGGGAATAATGATATACTTTCTCACATTATTTTTGTAAGACTTGAACTGGTTGACAATAATATGTTTGCATATTTCTAGAGTTTAATTAATTTATCTTCACATACATCATTTTAGTTGTAAAACTCCTAAAGATAACAAGCTTTTCCATTCAAATAAATTGATTGGAAAAGAATAATAATCTTGGTGGTTCCTAATTTCAGATCTTTCTAATATGCTCGTCTAAAATCAAAAATACTTTGGAAAATTCAGCCTCATCTTTAAGCTCAATATTTGTAAGTAATGAAAATGGCATGGATGCTTTAGACCATTCTAAGCTGACTTTATAAATTTCTCAAAGGAGGAAAAGGGTTGGCATATGACAATTAAAGAGGAGTATGGAAAAAGAGGAAGGGGCAGAATCCTGAAAAATATCCGTATCTCCAAAAGAAATACATGAATTCTATTCTATTACTCCAGAAACCTCAATGCTTTTTTTTTTTTTTTTTTTTTTTGTAATTGGATGATGCCAGTGGAGTTTCCATTTTGAATTATTTTTCCTCCAGTCTCTCAGGGCTTTTCCTTTTTTAAAAAAATTACATCAACAGTCTGATACTATAATGTCCTCATGTTGTGTATTAATATGTGTTGTAGGGACAATTCACTGAAGTAAACCCTTAAAAGCCAGTTTATTCAGGGCACTAATTTAAAAACTTAAGAAAAATTTTGTACGTAAGAAATATATAGCTGAATTTAACTATGTGAATATACAAAAATCTGCAAGTATCCTAGAGAGAAAAATTGTAATATGTATATATAAAATTATAGATGACTCAACCAGAACACAGAGGTAACTCCCTAACTTATAGATTCATTTATTTATTTTTAAAGTTCTTGGTTATTTATTTATTTGAGAGAGAATGGGAGTGAGGAGTGAGAGAGAGAGACAAGCTGGGGGGAGAGGCAGAAGGAGAGGGAGAAGCAGACTCCTGGCTGATCAAGGGAGCCTGATGCAGGGTTTGATCCCAGATCCTGAGATCATGACCCAAGCTGACGGCAGACCCTTAACTGGCTAAGCCACCTATGTGTTCCAGATTTATAGATTTATTAATGTCACTACTTCATCAAAGCTTATTGAGGACCTACCATATGTAATGTATATTTTGTTGCAAAACCCCTTAACAGGCGATTGATCTAATAAGGGAAGAGGAAAAGTCAATGTTTGGAAAATGCATAGTTTGTTTAATTATGTCATTCATTCCTTCATTAAAAATATATTTTCTGACCTTTCTATAATATGTATCATATACATGTAATAGGAGAGCACTGGATTTTATAGATTGTGGAACACCAAGAATTTATTTAAAAAACAGCAAGTATGGGAAGATAAATCAGTTAGAGCCTAAGGGTACCAATGGTATCTCTAACTTGTGTAGGGCCTGAAATTTATATAAGGGGGAGGGGAACTATTTAAGAAAAAAATGCAAAATTATGTCCATATGTAAATATTTATTTCAAATATGAAAAGAAGTCACAAAAACCACAAATTTTTTAAAGTTGATATGTTATACACAAACATCACAAAATAAGCATTAACTTATATTCCCTCTCTGTTTTTATATTACTTTATTTTTCCTTCCCTACCCCTGTGTTATCTGTTTTGTTTCTTAAATTCCAGGTATGAGTGAAATCATATGATATTGGTCTTTCTCTGATTTGTTTATTTCATTTAGCATAATACCCTCCAGTTCTAACCACATTGATGCAAATGGCAAGATTTCATTCTTTTTGATGACTGAGTAATACTCTATTATACATTATATATACACATATACATATATACATATATACACAATAGAATTAAATATATATAATGAAATATTATTATATGCTATATATATATAATATATAACATTTTCATGTATTCATCTGTTGATGAACATCTGGGTTTTTTCCATACTTTGGCTATTGTGGACATTGTTGCTATACACATTAGGGTACATATGCCCCTTTGAATTACCGTGTTTGTATCCTTTGAAGAAATACCTCGTAGTGCAATAACTGGATCATGGGGTAGTTCTATTTTTAACTTTTTGAGGAGCATCCATAATGTTTTCCAGAGGGCTACTACTCCAGTTTGCATTCCCACCAACAGTGTAAGAATGTTCTCCTTCCTCCACACCCTTGCCAGCATCTGTTGTTTTCTGAGTTGTTAATTTTAGACATTCTTGTAAGTGTAAGGTGATTATGATTTCTATCTCCCCAATGCTGAGCGATGTTGGGTACTTTTTATGTCTTTGTTGGCCATTTGTATGTCTTCTTTGGAGAAAGGTCTGTTTATGTCTACTGTCCATTTCTTGACTAGACGTTTTGCTTTTTGGATATTGAGTTTTATAAGTTCTTTATAGATTTTGGATACTAGCCCTTTATCTGATATGTTATTAGTGAATATCTTCTCTCCTTCTGAATTTAAACTGACACAATAAAAGAGACTACACTGATTTGAAAAATATGAAGGAGGCAAAGTCTATAACTAATTGCGTGAGATATGAGTGATGTGTGCTCTTTTTTGTACTAATTGTCAATGTTCATAGTAATGGGTCTGTGAAGCCTGTAGCTGATAAATACAAAGGCTAGATTTCTTTGGACCTGGATGAGGTTAGAGAGGAGCAATTATAATCTAAACATGTCCTGGAGCCAAAAACTAAACAGGAAAGTCAGGATATTATCACAATTTTGGCAACCAGACCCCACAAATCCCTTGGGAGGGGAAATACGGTTGCCCATTTTAAATTTGTAATCAACTAATATACAGATCTATAGTACATACTAAATGGTAATAACAATTATAAAGGCTATAATCTATATGGCACAACAAATATGTATACATATAAATAAAATCCAGTGGGATAAAGAGGTTTCTTATGTCAGAGGAGTTGGTTCTAAATTCTTCTGGAGAGTGTCTGGAAAGGAAGCATAGGAAGAGTAAAATTACGCTTACTCATCACATAAACCAAGGATTTGCCTATAGAATGAAGGTAGAGAAAATATGACAGAAAAATGAATTACATAAGTTTTGTTTGCTAGAAGGATATGTTACTAATAAAGATTACTGGCCATTTCCATGTATGACAATATTGCAGATTAAAGGCTTTGCAGTGAAGCACTGAAATACTGGTAAAGTTTAAAATATGGATTTAAGTCCATTACTGTCCTGGCATAAGAGGTGGTGGATGCAAACAAAGTGAAAGCGAGACGACACATGGTGATAGAGACCTTACTGCAATGCAGGCAGATGTGTAAATTCCTACCACCACTTTTGAAAACCGGTGGAATTATTCCTAGTAAATTTGAGGATGTGCATTCTCTATGGCTCAGCAATTCCACTCCAAGATACTCTGTTTTATTGATTTCAAAATAGATCTTTTTTCACAATTTCATATTTCTGAAATGAAATACATCAAAAAGCAATGTGATATAGTTTAATTGGAATCTTTTTCTTTCTTACTTGTACAGTATACAATCATCTGTATCTTAATATTGACGGCATCTAAGACTTGATGAAACAGGATGTATATACCCTGGAAAAACTCTTTTGCAATACATGCTAAGACATTCCTTGAAGTATTTACTATAACAAAAACCTAGAAACAAGATGACAGAAGAAGCTATCCTTCCACAGCATGGATTTTGCCCACCTACCGTTGTAGGAGCACTAGGCATCTGTATGAAGCCTGTGGAAACACCTGCACAAAGCTAAGAAGCAGGAGCTGCCCATGGAAGAACCTGAGTTGGTGAAGATACACCTGCATAACTTAATCAACCTGGTGGGCAGCATGGTGGCATCCACAATGACAAGAATTTCAATCAAGTGGAAATCAAGCCTTATTAGCCAGCCACAAGACAGGTCAGTCTCCATCACCTACAAGGCCTTGAAGCATAGCTACCTTTGTCTAGGGACAACTTTCTTCTTGTGCTTCATCCTCCTCAGGTAGCCTGATTTGTCAGTAAAGGCACAAGCTTCTTTAGTCTTCCTCCTACTCCAAATTGCTCATCAATGGCAGAAAGAATGAACATATCGTAGGGTATTCAAAGTAGTAGGTGTGAATATACTGTATTTATACACATTGACTTGGATAAATTCAAAATATCTATTGTTCAAAAGAAGCTTGTCTCAGAAGAATACACATGGGATAATTTATTAAATGAAGTACATCATTAAAGTCAAATGATGCATACAGGGATAGTAACACTACAAACAAAAACAAGAAATTTGTTAACAAAGAACAGGGAAGTCACACGAAGTGCTTCTGAATCCCTGATAATTATCTATTTCTTATCTGGATGGTAAATAGATTTATGTATTTTATAATATCCTAAAATATGCACTTATGATTAATATATTCTTTTCTTTGTATGGTATATTTCACATTAAAATATTAAGGATATTTTAAGATGATATTAACTTAAAAAGTTTTGCCTTATCCTCTCAGCATTTTCACAAGTCAGGAAGAACAAGAAGCCTGGTGTGAAATCACCCTGTAAGAAATGAAATGCTCTGGTATCCTTGACTTCAGAACACACACTCACACCTGGGACAGATAGTGCAGTGAAGGCTAACAATGATCTTACAATATCAACAAAGTTGTCACTAATTACCAACTCCATTTGAAAATGAAAACACTGAGGTATATCATTATTTTGGTAGATGGCTCAGTTTTCTTTATTGATTAGTGGCAAGAGACCTCCCCTGACCGCAAACTGAGGTTCCACAACTCTACATGGTTAAAGACCTAAAAAGATACTGATAGTTTTGGATATAGAATATAGAAACATTATATACTAATTAGGTTACAGATGATTAAAGTAAGAGCCATTGTCTTCCATATTCTGTTTTCAAACAACGTTAATGATTTTATATTATTACCTCCATTTTTTTTCTGGATTATGGTGCAATTATAAATAATATAAATGCAATTGAAATTCAGTCATACATTCAGCACTTTGGAGTTCCTGCTATAATCTCAAGAGCGTAATTCATGGAAGGGTTTCCTCTTTAAATATAACATGAGCTCTGAACATCCAATACAGAAAACATGTACTTCATTTTCTGTTTAGATATGAAAGAAAGTGATAGCTGCCAGGAGAATAAAGCCCATACGTTTGTAATGACTCTTTCCAAAGGACAACTCTTGCTTTTACTGAGTGTTTTAACAACAGGCAGGATGAGATCTATACCTTACGGAGTGTGACATATAAAGAAAGGTAGAAGGGTAGAAAGAGCTTGAGGAAAGTTGTGCTGGAGTAGACACATAAACAAGCAGCCAGTCTGTGGCTCACCTGTTTTAAGTGTAGCCATTTTATTTCTGGGGAGCCCCACAGAAGGTAACGGTGAATAAATTATGCAGTAGGAGTTAGCACTCCATGTAAATGGGAAGAGGAAATGCAATGGGATGAGGTGAAAAATGTTGGGAGATGGTAATAAAAATACAGATCAAGCAAGTAAGAAGGAAAAAAAAAAAACTGAATATAGGAAACCAACACAAAGAAAATAACAACAACCAAAAAAAGAGTTTTTATAAAGGCTGTGACTATCATTGAGACCAATTCCAAAGTTTCCAGTTTATATATTCCTTACAGTGCATAAGAGAACCGTCAGTTGCTCATGGCTATAAAAATAACCATTAAAAAGGCACGGAAGGTAATATGGATTCTCCAAACTCTTGCCTTTCCCATCCTCCACTTTTATGGCTGATGAGCATCTGGGCAAATAATATATACAACTCAATGGGATTCCTCATAATATTATTTGATTTGGAGGGTATTTTAGATTTTTAAAAAGTTAATATTTCTGGAGCTTGTTTCAGTCATTTAATTATCCAATTAATTTCCCCTTCAGGTATTCCTTTTAAACTAAACTCTAAATGTATGTCTCTAAATTTTAGATCCATCTCCAAAAGTGAATTAACAACCAATTCATATTGGATCGTAAGTAACTCCCATAGCAGAAGATGCCCTTCCTATCATGATGCTATCAAATTCTTAAAAGAAAAGAGATGCTCTTTTGAAATGTGGTAAGTAAAGCATTTGTAGTCACTTGGTACAATTTGTCGTTGCTCTGGAAATCTCTTTCCTTCTTTCCCAATAATAAACTTGGGACCAAACGAACTCACAGCACCTACATTATCTTGCTGTAATTAAACGTGTGAAGTCCCCTTCCTTGAATCCCAGGGGTTTTGTAAGTATTAATGAGAGCCAGAATCTCTTTGGATATAAACTTATAATTACACAGCTTACTGTTATGATGGCAATCGTGAAGACTATTTACTGACACTTTCAAAAGAGGCTTATGGGATTTCAGGGCTAATTTAATTTGACCTTCACTTTATTACACCATCAACCAGTATTTGACCCTTATCTATAGATAGTTCATTGGCATTCTAGCACACTTGTTATGAGTTAGGATTATGCAAATGAAGGGTTTAAAATGTAGATGCAAAATGCAGATAACAGGAACACAAAATGATTCAGTCACTTTGGAAAATAATTTGGCGATGCTTTGAAAGTTTAAACATAGTTTCTATATGACCCAACAGTTCTAATTTCAGGCATATATACAGAAGAAATAAAAACATGTACACAAAGGGACACCTGGGTGGCTCAGCGGATTAAGTGTCTGCCTTTGATTAAAGTCATAATCCTAGGATCCTGGGATCTAGTCCTATATCCTGATCAGGAGGGAGCCTGCTTCTCCCTCTCCTCTTGGTTCATGTTCTCTCTTGCTATCTCTGTCACTCTCTAGAACTAAAATAAATAAATAAACAAAATCGAAAAAAAAAAGTGTCCACACAAAAATAATGGCTCATAAAATAAATATTCTTTATAGCCAGAAAGTAGAACAAAAGAATCCAAGAGTTTGTCTTGTGGGGAATGACTAAACAAAATGTAGCATATCCATTCAATGGTCTGTTATTTGGCAACAATTCCTTTATAAAGGAATAAAAACTGTTCATAGTACGAGGTGGATGGACCTTGAAAAGGTAATGCTAAGTGACAGACATCATTCATAAATGGATACATGTATGGTTCCACTTTCATCCAAATGGGCAAATAGAGAAAGATGGAAAGTAGATCCGTGGTTGACTAGGGCTAGAGGTGGGGCTGGTGACTGATAATGGGTGCATTTCCTTTGTGGAGATGATGAAAATATTCTTAATTAGATTGTGGTGATGGTGGCACAACTTTATGAAAAAATGAAAACCCACACATTCTACACTTTACATGGGCAAATTTTATGATATGTGAAAAAATATGATATGTGAATCGCATCTAAAATTTAAACATTTTAAAAATGAAGATAGCACAGTGCAAAGCATCAGTGAAGACATCTGTAACATCATGTTTCTTTGTATTTATCTGTTCTTCTCAGATAGATTGCACAAAACAAACAAATCTAAGAATGTATTTATGCCATTTCTCTAATCAATTGCTAGATTCACCTTATTGAGGCATTGTCTCCTTCTGTGACCTCTTCTTTCAAAAGTCCCTGTCATGGAATTTCTGTTAGCAGTTCATTTTAGAGAAGCAACAATAAATATCAGAAAGTCATTCTGTATTTTTGTAGTACTTTTCCTGCATAGACAGACATCTGTTCAAAGGCCAGCAAACTCTGAAGTAAAGGCTATTTCTTTCCATTCAGAACACGACAGGTTTGATCCGATGGCTTATACCAATGCTAGCTTTTGAGGGATTATGTTTTATTACCATCAGATAATAGAGTTTCTTTTCTGTATCTTTCCTTCTGACCCTAACTTCCTTTGAGTTTTATTGCTGACCAACAGCAGTCTCTATAGTTTTAAAACTAGTATACTCTGAGTCAGCATAGCTTTGTGTCCTTGCCACGGAGCGTTCTAGGAAATTCAGTTTTCTCAAGTTCTTTATTGACCCATCCCTATCTTTCAGAATAACAATAAAATAAAATTGAGTGTAGGGCCATAGGTTTTGAAGACACAAACACAAAAACCTTCTGATTTTTCTTCTTAGATTTTGGAAGCAAAAATGGATATGGGAAGAAATAACTGTAATCTTCTAGGGACACACTTAATAAAGTAACTTCTTATTACAGGAGCACAGTTCTTGACCCTCGTCCAAGATGGGAGGACCTGGAATGTTTGGAAACATCTTTTTCTTAATTTTTTTTTAAAATTATTAGTTACTGTTTAAACCATATAAATCTGGTTACATAAATGTTCACTCAGTGCTGTCAAACTTGCAATAGCTAACAGACATCAGCAATAAAATGAAAGTAGATCTAACTTGTAATGGGCTTTAGTTATAACATAAACATTTTACTAACTTTTTCTATATGAGGAAAAAGGAACCAAAGTATAGTATTAGCCATTCAGAAATAAGGGAGTTGTGTCTATTTCTCCATACCATAGGTTGTGATTCCATTTTGAAGTTTAAAACTTAATGATTTAAGATTGCTTGACTCATTGAGCAAAGGGCCAAGTTGTCCCTAACTCTGTATTAAGATATCCACTGGCATAAATTCCATTTATTTTTTTTCTCCCTCCTCTACCCTCACTCCACAGGATCTTACACACAAAATACTGCTATGTGACTTGCAAAGTTCCCTAGGAGAGCAGCAGACTTCTCTACCCCGTTAATGCTAGGCTTGTCCACGTGATTTGCTTTTGTGGATTCAGAATACACAAGGTGACCTATGCAGAAACTTTGAGAGCCAAATCATGGTTCTGCCATTTCTCTCTTTTCCCTTTGGTGCAAGAACCATGAATTAAAAAATACTAAATTGCTATTTCTAGGGAGGAGATCCAGGACCTAACCAACCAGCATTCCCTACTCCCAGGGCCACAATTCCCTCAAATGTCTACACATCAGGGTTTTAGAACTGCTTTAGCCCAGAGGACTCAGTAGGCCTCTCATTATCCCTCTTTCTGAGTAGGAATGTTCCTTGTGCCTTTTATCCACCATGCTAAATCGAGTGTGTTTGTGGGGAGGGAACAAATGCTTTGTCTTTATAGTTCATCAGTTTCTTCAACAGGAGACTTATCTGCATGTTATGTAGAAAATACCACAAGTTTATGGACTTTGGTCCTAATGGCATGATTTAATGAGATCCTAGAAATGTTCTCTTCAAGAATACATGAGTATATAGTATGTCCAAGAGGGAAGCATCTCTATGAACAAAATAAATAAATAGAAATAAACAAACAAATAAATAATAAATAGAAGGTGGACTGTGGTAGATTGTATTATTATTATTTCCAAATTCTGTCATCCCTGTAAAAGGTTAACTAACATACTCTAACCCAACACCATTTTAATTTCAGTATCTCCCTGTAAGATGATTATATTCCCTTACAATGGATGTAAGCCTTGGCCATAAACTTTGATCAGTGCACTATGAATGCAAATGATGGGTGACATGCTTAAGCAGAGCTTGAAGATCAAAAAGTCCTGTTTGTGCTCACTCTCACTCTCCTCCTCACCTCTCCCTTTCCTCCTCCCTCCCTCTCTCTCTTCTCTATCTCTCTCATCCTTCTTTCATAGGAGTGGCACGTTCAGGTAGGGACTTCCTCAGCCTAGGTCTCTAAGCAAAGATAATATGGATTGAAGTTGCAGGAATATGAAGAACATGTAACAGCACTGATATATAAATCTTTGTATTTAATGTAACTAAAATCTGGGGGTTGTTTTTCATTGCAACATAATGCAAAGAAAGCTAAACAATATTCCCATTAAAATATATAGTGAAAATTACTGTATAAAGAGCCCATAAGTTAAGCTTTGGTTAAAAACTCTATGCCAAAGACAGAAAGTAAATTTCTTTAATCAATTTCCTCATCATTGAAGATGGATTGAGAACAAACTTTTGATGTTGGTCATCTCTCAGCATTCCAGTACAAGACAGCACAGACAATCTCAGAGAAAGTAAGAGGAGAACCCTTCGACCCCTAATGTGTCCCCTTTCACTCCACTTTATTTTCCTCTTGGATCCAGAGAGTAGACAAGCCAGAAGAATGCAAGTTCTTCTCTCGACTTTGTGGGACTTGTGCTCTAACCCATCCAGTTCTAGAATCACACACATGCCCATATACTGATCCATCCAAGCCTGTTCTATCACAGTTCTCCACATAGATAGACAGCCATGCAGTCAGACACACACACACACACACACACACACACACACACACACACAGGCACACACACATTTAAAAAGAGAGCATATATATATATGTATATATACACACAAAAATATATTTGTAAACCTATTTTCTTTTTTTTTTTTAATATTTT
>PITA01028372.1:0-19489 GCA_004023965.1 Spilogale gracilis
TCTAAATCCAGAGCTGAGGAGGAGACATGCCTGCTCTTGGAGAACTGGAATCATGTGTGTCACTGAGGAGAGAAAAAGCAAAAGTAGGAAAGCTGGATAGATGAAATACCTCATAACAAAACATTTCAAAATGAAAAGGCTGCGCTCTTCTCCTGCCGCCCTCATCCTTCCCCGTCAGTGCTTTCCATGAGCCCATTCTGTTCCGCCTGCGCTTGGCAGCTTATGATTTCCCCGCGCCCAGCCCTGCCTCGGGCCTCCGCTTGCTATTGTGACCGCCTGCTGCATGTTCTTGGGCATTCCGGTCTCTCACACGGTCGTCCCTTCTGTGCACAGTCCCTGCCTTGCCAGCTGTGTCCTGACCAGCAGAGCTCCTGGAGGCCCCTCCCCCACGCCTCACTCTCTTTCCTCATCCTGGTTCTAACCCTCTGTGCTGGTGGTTCTCATCCAGGGAAGATGCCGTCCCCCCAGGGGCACTGAGCAGTGTCGGGAAACATTTTTGGTTGTCGCAGGTAGGATGGAGGTGGGACAGGCACCTAGTTTTAAGAGAACTGGACTGCTGCTGACATCCTTACAAGGCACAGGACGGTTTCCTACCTGTTTTCCCAACAGAATTAGCTTGACCTAAATAAATAATCATGGTCATGAACCTAAGTAATTAGGCCAGGTTGAGAAACCTTGTTTCAGAGAGTATAGGAACACTTCGTCAAGTGGCATTGAGGGATTCCCCAACATAATTGTTTCTTGCCTTCATTGTTTTTGACAGAAACACAGCTAGAGAGGGAACACAAGCAGGGGACAGTGAGAGAAGGAGAAGCAGGCTTTGTGCTGAGCAGGGCCCTAGCCCTGTGCAGGGGTTGATCCTGGGAGGCCAGGATCATGACCTGAACCGAAGGCAGATGCTTAACAACTAAGGCACCCAGGTGCCCTTGTACTTTTCCCTTTAAAACAGAGGGAGTATCCTTGAGTTTGCAGCCCTGAGTAGGCAGCATGAGGTCACTGGGACTTAACATCATGTAGATTTCACTGCTGAGTTTTTGTGGTGACTTGCACCAAAGGAAGTGAGTCTTAAGTTTCCCATTTACCAGAGTGTTGCATGATTCTTTCTTTGAAGAAGAGAAATTAAACGTAGGTCACATTAAAAAGCAGTTCATAATCAGCACAGATGCCCTGAGCACTGACCAAGCATGACTTTCGGGCCTAGTCATGCTCCAGTCGTTTAAATTCTCACAGCAGTCCCCCTGTATTAATTTGTATTTGCAGGATTTTAATTTGTAGAGGTGACTTAGTGACAGATGACACAAGGAGGTTAATGCTGTTGTATGTTAGGCATATCTGTATTTTTGCATATGTGTACACATGCACACACCTGTACACGCATGCCCATGTGTGTGGTAGTTGTGTGTAAAAGAAAAAAGTTCTTTTCCTCTCCTCAGCAACTTGTGATAACCATGTGTTTCTGACGCTGCCTACCTGAAGTTGTACAGATCCCACAGATTAAGGCTCAGTCTCCTAGGATGACGCCTCCCCCTCCCACCCATCCGTGTCAGATGCCAGGCACAAGTCCAGGTTGTCACCTGTCTTGATCAACTGGCTGTAAATCAGAGATAGGAGCCCTTCCTCAGAGCCGATAATTTGCCAGGGTGGCTCACAGAATTAGGAATGCACCTTACTTAATATTACCTGTTTATTATAAACGATTAAATTCAGAAACTGCTAAATAGAAGAGAAGCTAAGGATGGTACATAGGACAGGACACTGAGCTCTCATGTCCTTCAGGCTTGCCACCCTTCTAGCATCTCGTTGTGTTAACCAACTTGGAAATTCCCTAAACTCACTTTAGTTAGGGTTTTTTGTGAGAACTTCATTACATAGGCCTGATTGGCCGCTGGTGATTGAACTCAGTCTCCAGCCCTTGTCTCCATGGAGGAGGCAGGTATGGAACTGAATGTTCCAGTGTTATTACATGATTGGTTCCCCTGACCCTTCCCCCTTAGGAGGTTTTTTAAAGTCACCTCAGGAACACAATAGAATTCCTGAAAGAGGAAAGCAGAAAAGGTGCTGTGTCTAATTTCTGTCTTAGGAGAGGCAGTCTATGGACATTTGCTGGGGTGAAGGTTTTAGCATTAGGGGGTGGAGTCATCTTCATCATTGAGGTACTGGTCTGGGTGTGCAACAGGGATGTCCTTTGCAAGTGAGTACCCACTCAGGTTGATGGAGGTTTTGCCATGTTTGGTTAAAACAGTCGTGTTAGTGTAGGGTGTAAGTAGGTCAAGAGGCCTTTTGTTAAGGCAAGATAGAGACCCTTTAGGGCTTTCTTTGTCACGCTGGAATGTAAAAAGGAGTTGTTTGAAGTGACCATTATGTCTTTTACTTAAACCAGCTATAGGGTACATGTTTGGGCAGTGAAAGCTCTGCTGAATGTCTCTTCCCAGAGCATACGTAGCATTGCGTAACTAGAGAAGTGAAATATGTGTCTATTACCAGTGTTGTCTGAAAGTCTGAAGGGGGAAGGAATGTCCTGGCAGTGCCTTGTCTTGTGGCCCTTGTACATGTAGCGATGTGTGATTTTGATTGCAATTTGGAGTGTCTGTGAAACAAGAGATTGTTAAGAGTTCTTTACCCCAAAGCAGACCATTTTTAGACAATGACCTGGCGGTTTATGATGAATGTGGAGATGGGGCCGTTTGTTAATCAGGGCATTCTGCACTAAGATAACCTCCCTGAAGTTTGTCCAAATAATGTTTCTTAGGTCCCATTTTTTATTTGGAACATTCTGACTAAGGGATAGAAAGCACCAGCATTCCACTGAGCTCCATCATGTCTGATAAGAAGCAATGTCCTTTATGGTCCATGAACTCCCGTAATTGTTGACTCTGTTAATCTCAAGGAACTTTCCAGGTAGCCACAGCATCTGGGGGAGGTCAGCGGTCCAGCACCGTAGCCTCTGGCAAGGGACTGAGGACAGGAGAAGCCACCATCTCCTGGTGGAGGTATGCCAGAGGGCCCAGGTTGGGTTCCACTCTGCCTTAGAGTCCTCAGGAGCTGTGCTGAGCTTGTTAACAGTATTTTTTTTTTTTTTAAAGATTTTATTTATGTATTTGACAGCGAGAAACACAGCTAGAGAGGGAACACAAGCAGAGGGACTGAGAGAGGGAGAAGCAGGCCTCCCGCCGAGCAGGGAGCCCGATGTGGGGCTCGATCCCAGGTCTCCAGGATCATGACCTGAGCTGAAGGCAGTCGCTTAACCAACTGAGCCACCCAGGCGCCCCTTGTTAACAGTATTTTAAATAGATATTAAAAGTCTGTTGGAGCCTGGGTGGCTCAGTGGGTTAAAGCCACACAGTCTGGCAGCCAGAGCTGATTCACACAGTCCACACCCTAATACCCAATATAAATAAGTTAATAATGTTATCCTATCAATAATCGGGCAATTATCTTGGGCTTACAGATAACAGGGTAACCATGCCCTGTTCAGTGCCTGCTTCAACAGCTTCTCTGCCAGCATGCCTTTACTCTCAAGGTCAACACTTCTCCTTTCCCAGGCTGCCGGGGGAGGCTGGCCCCACAGCTCTGCCACGGCACAATCTCCGCACACAAGATCTTAACTGCGCCTGCCTTTCTCCAGTAGCACAGGTACCAGGTAGGATGATACATCAATGACAGCCTTGTCTACAGAAATTAATTTGGCACATTTGTTATGCATACATAATCCAACGTCTTTCAGTCCCATTGTGGGGACAGTTTCAGCTAATACTAACACCTAGTATTATCTGGGGGCTGATAACTACATTCCTCATTTATGGATTTTATTTAATTTCACTGCTGCTGTTAGCTATGAATCAGCCCACCTTAAATGGGGTTGCCTCCAACAAAGAGTTTTTTAAAAATATTTTATTTATTTGACAGAGAGAGAGGAGGAAGCAGGCTCCCCGCCGAGCAGAGAGCCCGACGACGTGGGCCTCTATCCCAGGACCCTGAGATCATGACCCGAGCGGAAGGCAGAGGCTTTAACCCACTGAGCAGACAGGTTTCTGATGGTGATCTCTTCCTGACTGCCTCCTTCTGCTTTGTCCTCTTGGGGCCTTGCCTCTGGCTGGGAAAGGCCCCTTCATCTTTTAAGGAGACTAGCCCTATCAGATCAAGACTGGTGTCATTTAACCTTAATTACTTCATTAAAGGCCTTATCTCTAAGTGTGATCACATTGGGAATTTGGGCTTAGTAATGACATATAAGGGCAGATGCACTCAGTCCTTATCAGAAACCCTAATGGATTGACCACCACATTAAGATTGTAGTAACCCGCCATGAGGTGCCCTTTATTTTTCTCAGGATTAAAAGCAGACACAACTGGGCTGTCAGATGGAGAAGCAGTGGGACGGTCATTCCTTTATTGACTAGCTGTTACATGAAATTTTACTCCCTGGAGGCCCTTTTCCAGCTTCCATTGGGCCATAGTCACTATCTTTTTTTTTTTTTTTTTTTTTAAGATTTTATTTCCTTATTTTACAGAGAGAGAGATCACAAGTAGGCAGAGAGGAAGAAGTAGGCTCCCTGCCGAGCAGAGAGCCTGATGCAGGCCTTGATCCCAGGACCCTGAGATCATGACCTGAGCCAAAGGCAGAGGCTTTAATCCACGGAGCCGCCCAGGTGCCCGATGTTCACTATCTTCACTCGTGTTTGTGGGTTCCATTTTACCAGATCAATTTGTAAGCACCAAAAATTTAATTATGTGTTGTGTCAGAGCATCCATGCCCAAAGTGGGATATTTTAGGACAGTGTATACTATGAGTAGGGGTGGGCAAGTCTACAGTTCAAGTGAGACTTACCTATTTTTCTTCTGTATTTTGCTACTTTTTAAGTTTGGGCAGAGTAATATCTAAATTTAGTGGGATCTCCAGGTATGACTGTGGTTTGAGTCCTAGTATTAATTAAATGTATGAAGTTTTGTCAGTTGGTGCATTTTAGAAAATTCTAAAGTTAACTCGGAACCTGGATTGTGGAGTCAGAAAAGCCAGTCAGTGCTGTGTTTTGTTTTGGTGATAAAATTTTTTTGAACTGTAAATTTTGTATGCTGTACATAATTACTATATATAACTTATGTAAGTTTTTAGTATATAAGTTTTGCATTTCCAGTTGGTCATATTATAGACTGTGTTTTAGTTATATACTGTGTCTTAGTTATCTTTTATTTTCTCTCTCTCTAGGGCTTTGTTACTTTTTTAAAATCAATAAATACTTTAGAGTGTCGTTTTTTTCTAGACCTGGTATTTGTTTGGTATATAAGTTTTAAAGTACACCCCCCTCCTTTTTCTCTTGGGCTTTTAGCTTCCTGAAGCTCCATATTGAATTTGTCTTCTACTGGTGAGAGGAGGAGCAGGAAGGGCCTGGGGCCTCTGTGTAGCAGCCTCCCTGGGATGGCCCAAGTCCACAGCATAATTGTTTTTGTCACCTCTCTGTCCCTGGTCATTTTTCTTTTCTTTCGGTATTTACCTGAGAAGCTTCTGGCAGTCCCAAGTAGCCTATGTTGTGAGTGGTGGCCTCTCTAATTGGGTGCCCCAGGGAACCTCAAAGGAGCTGGGCTTACTTCTAGAGCAGCACTGGTGGCGAGGTGGTATCCTGATTGTGTCAGTTTGGTTTTAAGGAGGAGACTCTTGACCTGCTGGTGGGCAGCAGCTGTCAGGAGTCCCCACCCACACTGGCCACGGGTTGTACAGTCAGGAATAAGGTGAGAAATGTCCTGAGGTGTCTTAACGGGGAGCAGGAACAAGATATTCCGTACACTTTTTTTCTCTCCATTATACATTCAGTCATGGGTCTCCACCAATGCTGAGTCCCTTATACCCTTCTGGGTGGGTGGTCAGACTGCGACAATGGTGAGATTTGCCCTTGAAGCAATTTAAGCCTGTTGTGCCAGGACATCTGAGGAGGGCGCCGCACACTATGTTGCCCGTAAATCCCTTATATCACACAAGGGACCAGTACCGGGACGCTCCACCAGGTATGCATCTAGAAGGGTGAGCAGATGCGATGGGTCTCTCACAGGTAACCCAGCAGAACCACCCACTAACTGCTGGCCCTGTTGGTCTGACTTTCGCCCTAGCACAGTAGTCTGTGGAGAACCTCAGCCTTGCATGATAACCAGTTATCCTAGTTGCCCTTGGGGACAGCTACCCCCAGCCCCCGAAACTTGACCATGGAGAGATAGAGTGATGAGATCCATTTTTTTTTTTTTTTTTAAGATTTTATTTATTTGACAGAAACACAGCCAGAGAGGGAACACAAGCAGGGGGAGTGAGAGAGGAGAAGCAGGCTTCCCGCTGAGCAGGGAGCCCGATGTGGGACTCGATCCCAGGTCTCCAGGATCATGACCTGAGCTGAAAGCAGTCACTTAAACAACTGAGCCACCCAGGCGCCCCGAGATCCATCTTTCCAGATAAAGTGGCAACTAGGGAATCTGCCCTTGCGGAGCCAGGTTCTCACACCTGAAACTACAGAAAGACTTTGCTAAGCGTCTAAAGTAACACTTAGATCAGTGAAGACACATAACTTGTTTTGAATGAAGAGTCAGTATTTTTAAATGTCAGTTCTTTAAATGATTCCATAAACTCATTGCCATTTGAAACAACAATGTATTTGAAGAGCTTGACACAGTTCCTGGGATATGGTTATACCCTATAAGTGCTAGTTTTTCATTTACTGTTGGGATTAAAAATTCCTTAATAATATGGCAGATGAAGAAATCACTTGGACTCAGGAGCCACACTTCAGCAAACACTTGTCAGGGAAGTGACCTGGGAGCTGAGACTGGAAGAGTTAGAGCTAGCTAGAGGCACGAGTTAGGAAGAGAACAGCCTTCCAGTTAGAAGGGCCAGGGTTGGGACGCCTGGGTGGCTCAGTTGGTTGAGCGACTGCCTTCGGCTCAGGTCATGATCCCGGAGACCCGGGATCGGGTCCCACGTCGGGCTCCCTGCTTGGCGGGAAGCCTGCTTCTCCCTCTCTCATTCCCCCTGCTTGTGTTCCCTCTCTCAGCTGTGTTTCTCTCTGTCAAATAAATAAAATCTTTAAAAAAAAAAAAAAAAAGAAGGGCCAGGGTCGCAGGGAGCATGCCTCCTGATAGCTGAAGGGGAGTCTTGCTTCCCTTTCCATCGCCCCATCACTGCACCCTACACTGAGCCTGTAGCAGTTGTGAGGGAGATTTGCTTAGTGACTACTGATGGCTGTTGTTTAGAATCTGCCAGAGCAGGCTTCTGTGGGTCCTGGTGCCTCTGCCCTTGCTTCTCTGCCGAGTCCTGTTGTTTTTCCCCCTGCACCTGTGTTTGGCTACATAGAACAGAGCAGCTCAGTCATCACCCTGAAGGAAATTTAGTATCTCATGGAATAGGAAGCGCCGTGGTGGGTGGGTGATAACCCAGCCGTGTGTGTCTTTACTTCCTCTCTGTGATCTAGGTTTTTTAGACAGGTTCCCTCACAAAAGTCCCAGGATGCCACCAGACAACGGGAGTAGCAGATCCCCTCATTCAGCCATTCTGTAATAGAGCTGTCTAAAGTTGCATATCTCTAACTATTGGTGACGGAGGAATGCCACTTGCAGGTTGGTTTAGACTGGCTTTTCAACCTTGCTTTGCTGCCAGAATCATCTGGGGAGGTTTTAAAAGCTACTGATATCCAGGTCTCACCTGCACACATTTCGTTTCCATTGGCTTTGAACCCGACATCCCGGGAGGTGCTGATGTATGTGTGGGTGAGACTCACTTGGATTAATTAGAAAACACATTCTGGAAGGAGGGGGTCATGTTCCCTGGGATTCTATGTGCTGGAAGTCAAAGAGAATAGGTGCTGTCTACACAGCCACAGCTACTGTCTAAAGTCTTTGGATCCCCAAAGTGATGTTTGTGCCTATTTCCAGGTGACAGGTTAGTGTTTTGTTAGTATAGATGGGAGTAACTTCATTCAAGGTCATATCTACATTCTGAAGTCCCAAACTAAATTGAGAGGTTTTCTTTTTTTCATTTTTTTTTTTTTAAGATTTTATTTATTTATTTGACAGAGAGATCACAAGTAGGCAGAGAGGCAGGCAGAGAGAGAGGAGGAAGCAGGCTCCCTGCTGAACAGAGAGCTAGATGTGGGACTAGATCCCAGGACCCTGAGATAATGACCTGAGCTGAAGGCAGAGGCTTAACCCTCTGAGCCACCCAGGCACCCCAAGAAGTTTTCTTTCTTTTCACAGAAACCTTAGTGTTTTCTTTCTTTCTCTGTGAATAGGGTATCCTGTTCCAAGACCTGAACTGATCTGCCAACTGGAGCACGGGCAGGAGCTGTGGACGCTGAAGGGAGACCTGTCTCAAAGTGCCTGTGCAGGTAGGAGCAATGGTGTGAGCAGGAGGGGACCACTGGCCCTGGTTCTGTGGTGAAGCTTCTTGTTCTGGCCTCTCTGGTGCTTTGGAAGCCATGGAGCCCTTTGGCCTAAAGTCAGCATGCTTGGCATGGGACCCAGAAAGTCGCTGACTCCTTCCACCCACCTCCCAAGTTTGAGTGAATGGTCCTGCCCCCCAAGCAGGTTAGAGCGTAGATCCAGCCTCAGAGAATGCCTCACACCTCCGCCTCCCTCAGGCCCCACACCAGGCGGTGCCCCAGTCCTGTGCATCTCACACCTCGTCCACCCCCTGATTCCTTCACTCACACTACCTCCTTCAGACCCGTCCCTCCACTCAATGCACGCCCCCTACACTCAGTGCACACACACACACACACACACACACACACACACACCCACCCTGTCGTCTGTTCTCTGGGGCATGTTGCTGGTCTCCTCACCGGCCTCTGGTCAGCTGTGTGTCGTGCACGAGCCATCCCAGAGGCTCAGACTTTGTTCCAGGTGGTCACCACTGCCGCAGCCGTGCATGTCTCAGCATCTGACCCCTGGGGTGTCTGCCCCTCCAGTGCTTGGTCCTCGACCCTACCGCACTCGTGCGGACCCCAGTGTCTGCAGCTTCCCCTTCCGTCTTGCGGGCGAGGTCTTGCCCCTGGCCCTGGCCGGTTCCTAAGCCAGAGTGGAGAGCACACCTTTTCAGGGAAATGTTTTCCTCATTCATATTCCGCTAGCTGTGGGAGATAGTTTCACCCTTTCTCAACTTAACATACAAATAGGCTCCAATTGCTTACAGTTGAATGAAATCAAGAAAAAAGTTCTGTCTCACATCGTGTTCCTCCAGTCTCTGTTTTCAGTTATTCATGTGTTGCAACTCTCAGACACAGGGACGCAGGCCTGTCGCGGTCGTCTTGCACAGGTTACGGTGTCTTTGATGTTTCTCGGAGGGCGATTGTTGGATCATAGGCTGTGCGAGCTCACGTGATTACTGGGTGACGGCTCTTGCATTATAGAAGATGGGTGCCAGCTGACAGTTTCCCCGGGAAAGCAGGGAGGTTCCTTCCACCCATCCCTGGCCCAGGACTTGCTCCTGGAAGGTTCCCCTGTCGCTGACAAAACTCTGCCCGTAATTTGATACTCTCAAGTATCAGGTTGAGAAACACTATCTCCCGAGGGCTTGGTTTGCTTTTCCTTCATTGCTGAGGACCTTTCGCACCTGGTCATGTGATTATCGGTCAGTCTGTGTTTTCTCCTTGGAAGGTCATTTCATGGTAAATACCTATTTTTCTATTATTTCGTTTGCTTTATTCCTACACTTATCTTTCATTGGTTATAGGTGCTGCAGCTATAACTTTCTATTTTTCAATATTGTTTTTTCACTAACTTAAAGTATATTTTCTTGAATAGAGGTTCTTATTTTAGTGTAATTTTTTTCTCTTTTTCTTTTTTTTTTTTTTTAAGATTTTTTTTTTTATTTGACAGAGGGAAACACAGCCAGAGAGGGAACACAAGCAGGGGGAGTGTGAGAGGGAGAAGCAGGCTTCTTGCCAAGCAGGGAGCCCGATGTGGGGCTCGATCCCGGGTCTCTGGGATCATGACCTGAGCCGAAGGCAGTCGCCCAACCAACTGAGCCACCCAGGCACCCCTATATGGAAATTTTTTTGACCATCAGTGTCTTCAAGTACAGTATTATCATGTTCTTATCTAGATCATTTGTATTTTGTGAGACTTTTCACCATACTGCTCCTCAGGCAAACCAGCCTAGTCCTGTTGACTTCCTGCCTTAGGAGCCTTGTCCCGGGAAGCCTCACTGTTACCCTTTTCAGAAATTTGGGAATCCTGTTGCCTTCTCTCCTCCCTTTCCCCGGATCCTCATCAGTACCGTCTTGGTGCGCTCAGTCCCTTTGTACATTCTGTCTCCTAAGGCTGCTGTGGCCTTTGTACTTTGTCTCTTGTGCTAAATTCCTGTGATGCCAGTAGCATTCACATCATGGGCACCGCCTACTGGAAAATGCCTTTGGATCTCTTGCTGCACACAGGCAGACAAACTGAAGGCTAAGAACACAACTCCCCAAGACTGCCAAGTCTACCCACGTTATCTGAAACCAGTGAAAGTTCAGAGGTTTCCCAGAACTACCTTCAGGGTTAATGAGCCGATAGATTCAAAACACTTCCTAAACACTGTGATACTGTAGTCTCAATCCTGTGTGTTACCGACAAAGGTTCAGCGTAGGAGAGGAGCCACAGGTGTTCAAATACAAAACTCGTGTCTTTTTTTTTTTTTAAGATTTTATTTATTTGCCAGAGAGGGAACACAAGCAGGGGGAATGAGAGAGGGAGAAGCAGGCTTCCCGCTGAGCAGGGAGCCCGACGTGGGACTCGATCTCAGGTCTCTGGGATCATGACCTGAGCCAAAGGCAGTCGCTTAACCAACTGAGCCACCCAGGCGCCCCAAAACTCCTGTGTCTTTAGTGACTTGTTACCTCCTTGCATCTGTGTGTGACAATGGTTCATGGATATTGCCAACCCAGGAAATTGGCCAGAGCCTCAGTATCCAGATTTTTATTGACCCTTGATTACATAAGCATGATTGATTGAGTCATTGCCCATGGGACTCAAGGCTCTTGCCCTTTGCTCCTTTACAGAGGTCCAGCCAAAACCTCATGCCTCAAAGGCTCAGCTTTCAATTATATGTTTGGGTTTTCTGATGTGATCAGACCTTACCCTGTGTCATCTCTTTAGTATAAACTAGGAGTCCACAGTGAGTTTTGTGTTTTCATAAAATATCAGGTGCATTCCCAGGCATCCACCATGAATGACAAAGTCGGGTCTGTCGCTCTGGAACTACACAGCATTGAGAGGCTCCTTCCTTGGAGCTGGGACAAAGACCATACTTATTTTAGGGGAAAGTTAATTTTGCATTACACGCCTTCTGTCTTCTCTCAGGGCTCTATTAGATGCCCTTTCCTAGTGTTCTTACAGCAACGTTCTTGCTTAGCGGAAATCAAACCTACAGCACTTTTATTCTGTCCGGCTGCATCCAGTATGGAACTTAGTGGTGTCTCCACTCCAGAGTCCTGTCCCCTCACCCAGCTTCTTCTGGGTCTCCCTTTCAAGGTGTCAACAGTCCAAGGCCCAGGGAAAAAAAAAATTGCAGACCTGAAATTCAGAGATAATAAAATATCACAAAGACAGGCACTATTTTCATCTTCATTTTTTTCACTGAAATGCTAATTTTTTAATTTTCTGTGTTGTCATTACTAAAAGGCCTTTTTGGTTATTGGGTTTCTTTCAGGTGACAAGGGAAAACTCAAGACTGTAGAACTTTCCACTTGGGCACCAGCCCTGTCTGAGGGGGCCTTGTCCCAGGAACTAAGACAGGGAGACCCAGGGAACTTCCAGCTGGGCTCAACCAAGGATCAGAGTAGGCCATCAGAAATGCAGAAAGGACATTTGAGACCAGAGTTAGAACTCCAGAGGGAGAAGCTCCCTGAGAAAACAAGCCCTGAACTTGATGATTTAGGGACAGTTGATGGTGTCTGTTCACGGACTGCACAGGAGCTGATCCATCCAGGCGATGCTGTTCATGACCATGACTTGTGTGGCTCAGGT
This sequence comes from Spilogale gracilis, assembly GCA_004023965.1. Taxonomy (NCBI): domain Eukaryota; kingdom Metazoa; phylum Chordata; class Mammalia; order Carnivora; family Mephitidae; genus Spilogale; species Spilogale gracilis. The sequence continues at coordinate 11,982 of PITA01028372.1, forward strand.
AAAGATCCCATGATTCAGGAAGAGGAAAATACCTTTAAGTGCAACGAATGTGGGAAAACTTTTAATAAGAAGCACCTTCTTGCTGGACATGAAAAGATTCACTCTGGAGTGAAGCCCTATGAATGCACCGAGTGTGGAAAAACTTTTATAAAGAGCACACACCTCCTCCAGCACCACATGATCCACACGGGGGAGCGGCCCTACGAGTGCATGGAGTGTGGGAAGGCCTTCAACCGCAAGTCCTACCTTACGCAGCACCAGCGGATTCACAGCGGAGAGAAGCCTTACAAGTGCAGCGAATGTGGGAAGGCCTTCACCCACCGCTCCAATTTTGTCTTGCATAAGAGGAGACACACTGGAGAGAAAACCTTTGTATGCAAAGAATGTGGGCAAGTTTTTCGACACAGGCCAGGATTCCTTCGACATCACATCATCCACAGTGGTGAGAATCCATATGAATGCTTCGAGTGTGGCAAGGTCTTCAAGCACAAGTCCTACCTCGTTTGGCACCAGCAGACTCACACTGGGGAGAAGCCCTATGAGTGCAATGAGTGTGGGAAGGCCTTCTGTGAGAGTGCGGCCCTCATTCACCATTACGTCATCCACACAGGGGAGAAGCCCTTTGAGTGCCTGGAGTGTGGGAAGGCCTTCAACCACAGATCGTACCTGAAGAGGCACCAGAGGATTCACACTGGGGAGAAGCCGTTTGTATGCGGTGAGTGTGGAAGGGCCTTCACCCACTGCTCTACTTTCATCTTGCACAAAAGGGCCCACACTGGAGAAAAACCCTTTGAGTGCAAAGAATGTGGGAAAGCCTTTAGCACTAGGAAAGACCTCATTCGACACTTCAGCATCCACACTGGGGAGAAGCCATTTGAGTGCACGGAGTGTGGGAAAGCCTTCAACCGCCGGTCCGGTCTTACTAGGCACCAGCGGATTCACAGTGGAGAAAAGCCCTATGAATGCACGGAGTGTGGGAAATCCTTTTGCTGGAGCACAAACCTCATTCGACATGCTATCATCCACACAGGAGAGAAGCCCTATAAGTGCAGGGAGTGTGGAAAAGCCTTCAGTCGCAGCTCGTCCCTCACTCAGCATCAGAGGATTCATACTGGGAGAAACCCTGTCAGTGTCACAGAAGTGGGAAGACCCTTCCCAAGTGGGCAGTCCTCAGTCACCCTCCGAGAACTCCTACTGGGGAAAGACTTCTTGAACGTAACCACTGAGGAAAACCTTTTGCCAGATAAAACCTCTGCCGTGGCATCTGATCGGACATACCAAAGAGAAACCCCCCAAGTATCTTCACTCTGAGAAAATCTTCCATCCTAGACTGTCAGTCGTCAGGTAGAGACACAGTTTAGAGATTGACCAAGCCCAGAGCCTTAATCTGCATCTGAGAATTCATCCGTAAGGGTGAGAGTAGTGTTCATTGTACACGAAGTAAAATATTCAGCTGCACATTCCTCCTTTGTTTATACTGCAGTGTTATCTCAGGAATTTTTATAAAAAGAAGGTGGAGATGTAGAAGAGCAAATGAAACAAAAAACTTTTGAGACTTCTCTGCCCAGCTTACAGCACTTTGTCACGGATTCCTTAGTTTACTTGGGGCCGGGAGGTTTCAGAGGCAGTGGGCCTTGACCCTGTATGTGTCACGTTTATACATTCATTGCTGTCCAATGTCAAGAGGGTTAGACAGGTATTAAAAGTGGTAAATACACATAAGAACATGCTTCATTCTACCAGCTAAGACTCTAAAGCTTACATTTTTAGAAAACTGTTCTTTATTTGGTTTTAAACACCAAGATTTTTCAGACTTGTTCTTGATCCAATCTATTTACTTAATTTCTGTAGCTATATGGTGAACTTCAAAATTGGGTGAAGTGATTCCTCTTTTTATTCTTATTTAAATTGATTTAGCTCTCCTAATTCCTTTGACTTTTCCTATAAATCTGAGGGTGCAAAAAAACTCTTGCCTTTTTACAGGAATTGGTTGAAATCTAGATCTCTTTATTGAAAAGCAGTATCATGAACACCATACATGGTTCGACACTTCAGTTATTTAAGTAATTCTTGATATTTCCTTACTGTTTTATAATTTTCAACATACAGGTTCTGCACATTTTTGTTGAGGGTTGTATCTAGGGTTTTTTTGTGTGTGTGAGTGATCGTAAATGGCATTGATTTTTAGACTTTCATTTTTCCATATGATCTTTAGTGGTATGCAGAAGATAATTGTTTTTTGGGTTGATATTTTGGTATCCTGCAACCATGGGGAACTGATGTTATTTGTAGCCACTTCTTTGGGTAGAATCCTCAGGTTTTTCTGCAAATACATGTCAGCTGCATGTAGAGTTTTATTTCTTCCTTCCCATCTATATATCTGTTACTTTCTTTTTTTACTGCACTAGTTAGACCTCCAATGTGATGTTGAATTAGTAGTAAGAAAGGATGCCCTTGATGGATTCCTCATATAAGGAAGAAAATGTTCATGTTTTCATCAACTATGATGTTAGTTGAAGTTTTTTCCTCCCCACGGTTTTCTTACCAAGTTTAGAAAATTTCCATCTGCTCTTAATTTGCTGAGTTTTCTTTTTGTTATGAATGTTAGATTTTTTCAAATGCTTTGCCTCCATCAGTTGATGTGATCATCTGATTTATCTTCTAATTCTTTCTAGTTCTTCTGGCCTAACTAGTTGTAAATATTGAACCAGCCTTGCATCCTTGGAATAAATCCTATTTGATTGCAGAGTATGAATTTTATATATATATATATTAAAACATTCCAGGGGCGCCTGGGTGGCTCAGTTGGTTAAGCGACTGCCTTTGGCTCAGGTCATGATCCTGGAGACTCAGGATCGAGCCCCACATCGGGCAACCTGCTCGTGGGGAAGCCTGCTTCTCTCTCTCTTGCTCCCCCTGCTTGTGTTCCTTCTCTAGCTGTGTTTCTCACTGTCAAATAAATAAAGTCTTTTTAAAAAAAATTCCATTTGATTGTATTTTGTTGAGGAGGTTTTTCTCTAATTTCTTTTTTTTTTTTGAGGTTTTTTTTTTTTTTTTTAAGATTTTATTTATTTGACAGAAACACAGCCAGAGAGGGAACACAAGCAGTGGGAGTGAGAGAGGGAGAAGCAGGCTTCCCGCCAAGCAGGGAAGCCCGATGTGGGACTCCATCCCAGGTCTCCGGAATCATGACTTGAGCCGAAGGCAGTTGCTTAACCAATTGTGCCACCCAGGTGCCCCTCTAATTTCTTGAATTCAGAATAATTTGGTGTTGGATACATTGATAGTTTGAAGTTTGTCCTCTGCAAGGAATTGTTCCATTTCATCTAAATTTTCTAATTAGTTTATAGACTTGTTTGAACTATTTCCTTATTACCCTTTTAGTGGGAACAGGATCTGTACTTATATCCCATTTGATTCCTGATTTTGGAAATATGTCCACTCTCTATCTTTGTCCATGTTCTTAGGCATTATCAATTCTACTGATCATATTGGAGAACCAGCACTTTATTTCACTGATTTTTCTATATTGCTGTTCATAATTTCACTAATTTCTGTTCCGATCCTTATATCTTCTACTTCTGTTGTATTTTGCTCTTTTTTTTCTTTTCTAATGTAAGCATTTAGTACTATAAAATTTTCTCACAGCATTGTGACAGTTTTGTCCTGCAAGTTTTTATTACAGTTTATTCAGCTCTAATATTTCTCGATTTCTTTAGAGATTTTAATGGGTTCATGGATTATTTTGTTTTCCAGTGTTTGGAGTATTTTTGCTATCTTTTGTTACTGATTTCTGGTTTGTTCTGTTTAAATTTGTTGGAAGTGTTTATGACCCAAGATATAGTCTATTTTGTTGAATGTTCTAAAAGCCCTCCTAAAAAGAGTGTATGTTCTGCTGTCATTGGATAGAGTTTCTATAAACATCTGCACAATCCTCTTGGTTGGTAGTATTATTCAAATTTTCTGTATCCTTACCTTCTATTTAGTATTTCTGTCAATTCCAGAGAAAGGGATGATGAAGTCCTAATGTAAAACTGTCCTGAAGTATAAGTGTCTGTTCCTCGTTTAAATTCTATCATTTTCTGGGGCACTTGGGTGGCTCAGTTGATTAAACATCTGCCTCCGGCTTAGGTCATGATTCCAGAGTCCTGGAATGGAGCCCCACAATGGGCTTCCTGCTCAGCAGGGAGCCTGCTTCTCTGTCTCCCTCTTCCCTCTGCCTGCTGCTCTATTTGTGTGCACTCACTCTCTCAAATAAATAAATAAAATCTTTTAAAAAAATAGATTTTTTTCTTTTTCAGGTATTTTAAAGCTCTTGTTTGGTGTGTTCACATTTAGTATTGCCATGTTATCTTGGTATGTTGACCCTTTTGTTATATGATGTCCCTTTCTGTCACTGTTCATTTTCTTGCCTTTGAAGCATACTTTGGTATTAATATGGTCCCTACTGCATTTTTATTAATGTTTGCTTGGTTTATTTTTTTCTGTAATTTTATTTTCAACCTTATCATTACATTTGAAGTAAGTTTCTTGTAACAGTATATAGTTGGGTCTTAACTTTTTTACTATTCTGCTACTTTTAATCTTTAAATTGGTAGATTGAAAATTTACATTGCTTAGATTGAAAATAATTATTAGGTATGTTGGGACTTAAGTGTACCATTTTTTAATTTGTTTTTGTTTGTTCCCTTTGTATCATTCATTGTGTTTCGTGGTGGTTGTTTTGCTTTTCTGTTTTGTGTTTTGTTGTTGTTGTTTTGCCCTCCTGTGGGTTACTTCACTATTTTTTAGAATTCCATTTGATGTATCTATAATGTTTTTGAGGGTTTTAATTTTTGTATTCTAGGTATTGTACTTACATAAGTTATCTAATATTACCAGCATTGTAGCACTTTGATGTATAGAAACCTTAATTGCATTAGGTTCCTGTACATTTTCCATTTTTAATATAATTATTCAAAGTATCTTCTCTCTGTACACTGAGCACCGTGTTGGATGTTATAATTTGTGCCTGGGCTGTCACAGCATTTTTTACAAAACTCACAAAAAGTATGGTCTGTTTACCTCTGTTACCCATTCCGTTGTTCTTTCTCCCCCTCTTAAAGTCTCAGGCCTTTTGTTAATATCTCCCTTCTGTTTGGCAAATTTACTTTTTTCTGCTGTAGGTCTGCTGTTGACAAAGGACTTTGTTTTCCTTCATCTAAAACTCTATGACCCTTTCATTCCTGACAGATGTTTTTTGTGGGATAAAAGACTTGAGGTGTACAGTTCTTTTAGTACAAGAAAAACATGTGACCTCCCTGTGTCCTCCATGGTTTCAGATGAGAAACCTACTGCCATTCAACCATTGTTCCCCCTCCCTGTGCTGCATCCTTTGTTCAAGGGCCTTCAGCTGTTTTTATCTATAGAATTCATCAATTTGATTACCATGTGTCTTAGCATTGAAGTTTTGGAGTTTTCCTTTTTAATATTTGTTCAGCTATTTAAATCTGAAGATATAGGTCCCTTTGCCAAATTTGAGGAATTTTCAACAATTATATCTTCAAATAGTTTTTCAGCCCTACTTTTCTCCTCTCTCAGACTCGAATTAAATGAGTTCTCAGATTTTTTGTTTATCCAGTCTGTTTTGTCTTTCTTAGATCAATTTCCTTTGGGGTTTTTTTGTTTTTTTTTTAAATATTTTATATATTTATTAGAGCACAAACGGGGGGAGCAGGAGAGGAAGAATCAGACTCTCCATTGAGCAGAGAGTCCAATGCAGGCCTCAATCCCAGGGCCCCAGAATCATGATCTGGACCATCCAGGTGCCCCTGCATTGATTTTTCTTTGAGATCATTGATTCTCTTTTCTGTCATTTCCTCCCCTGCTGAGCTTATAACACTGAGTTTTCATTTTGGCTTCTTTTTTTTTTTTAATTTAATTTTAATTTCTACTTGTTTAATTTCTACTTAAATTTGTACAGTTTAATTTCTACTTGTTTTTTACATATTCTATTTCCTTACCTAGTTTATAATACCAAAGAAGGACTTCTAGAGAACAGACCAAACTATGTAACCCAAAGTCTGGATTCTCTGGTGTTTTATCTTGATGTTGGAATAGAAATCCTAAAGTACCTGGGGAAATGGAAGTCTTTTTATCCACAAATATTTCTAAAAATACATCTTAAAACTGAAGGTGATCAGATTACTCAGGGTTCTAGGCTTCAGGGGAGATATGTGTGTGAAATTCCCCAGCTCTAAAGCCTTATTAATAGCCCCAGAGGAGAAGGGGTCGGTCTTCTTCAAGGATCACTCTTCTGTGGCTGGACATGTATCCCCAGCCACCAGCTTGTGTAGGACCTCTTTCCTTTGTGTCCCCACTGCTGGGTCAGTAACTGCTCCCTCTTAATCCCCTTCTAGCCTCTTCATCCCTACCTATGTTCAAATCTCCAGTGTCACCCTAGGCACTTTCTGCCCCACATGCCCAGTGAGCTCTGCCCTGCCCTTTGCTCTCAGACACACCCTGTGTCACTGCCCACTGTCTGTTGCCACCCCCTTGTGTCCCTTCACCCCGTCGACAACAAAACAGTGATGTCCACCACTGTCGCCTGACTTAAGCACTTCTCACAGAGTTGCCTCTTGTCTTCCCACCCTTCTCCACCGCCCCCTCCCCTACACACCCGGTCTGCTATTGGACCTTCTTACTGCTGCCCACCTCTTTGACTTGAAGATACTTTCCTGGTTTCTGTGAGTTCCTGTCCTACGCCTTCAGAGAAACTGTGTCTTCTTCCATCTACTAAACAGTGTTGCTTCTCAGAATGCGACTGTTGCCCTTGCTTTCTGACTTGCGAGGGGTTCCACGAGTGAGTTCATTCCCCTCGAGGTATTTGACGCTCAGTGATCTGCAGAGTTTCCCAAATACTCATCACGGTTGAATGTTTCTCTCTGGTTATCCTTCCACACTTTGGCAGTGTTATGCACACTGAGCCTGCCTGGGTGTGTCCTGTGGTCCCGGCCACCACCGCGAAGATGCACTGGATTGTGTGGCCAGATAGGTAAAGGTTTAGAAATCACAACAAATGGCTGTGTCAGCAATCAGCAAGATAACCCCAGTTTCAGTGATTCTTAGGAAGACTCGCAGGACTCCACATTTTGTCATACTCTCTGGCTATGATTTATTGTAACAAAAGGATAGAAAGCAAACTCAGCCAGGGGATGAGGTATAAAGACTAAAGAAGGCAGAGGATGTCAGAGTCCTATCTCAGGGAAGTCAGACAGGACACGCTTAATTTGAGCTCCATCAGGTAGTTAGGACAATGATTTTAAAAGTCTGCTAGAGGGGCCCCTGGGTGGCTCAGTGGGTTAAAGCCTCTGCCTTTGGCTCAGGCCCTGATCCCAGGGTCCTGGGATCAAGGCCCGCATCGGGCTCTCTGCTCAGCAGGGAGCCTGCTTCCTCCTCTCTCTCTGCCTGCCTCTCTGCCTACTTGTGATCTCTCTCTCTCAAATAAATAAAATCTTAAAAAAAAAAAA
>PITA01028373.1:0-19980 GCA_004023965.1 Spilogale gracilis
ATAACAGAGAGGCCTCCCGAGACAGGAGCCACAGTGTTTTTGAAACCTAATTGGAAAAATGCCATCTCACCTCTTCTACTGCCTTTTGATTCATTTGAAGTGAGTCACTAAATTCAGCTCAGACTCAAGAGTGGATGTTCCAAGAATCACCAACTCTGGGAGGTTGGGGTCCTCACAAGCTTGTGTTCCCCATGTGTACTGTTGCATCAAGTTGGATATTTTATTATCTAGCATTTTCACATATAAATTCAAGTGTAAATCAGCTTTTATTTTTGGACTATCTTGTCCAGGTTTTACTGTCAAAGTCTTGCTGTCGTTATAAACTCATTGAGTTCTCTCTCTCTCTCTCTCTCTCTCCCCCCTCCCTTCCTTTACCTTCCTCCTTCTCTCTGTCTTTCTCCTCTTCTCTCTCTCAGTATACTTTTTTTTAGCTTTCCTATTGTTATTATTACAGGAAATGATTGGTCATTTAAAAATGAAAGTAAATAATTGTGTTTTTCTTCCCATTATTCCCCTTTCCAATGTTGTTCTATGAAGGTTTCCCAGACTTCAGAAGTTTTTAGATCTGGTGGAGAAGGGTTTTCTGCACAAACTGCCCAAAGTTTATTTAATGCTGTTATCCTCGTGAGTCTGAGAGGGTCACTTCAATTCAATGCAAAGGCATCCCGGAGTTTTGAAATGGCAAAAAGGCAGGAGGATAAGGTCTCAGCCCACATAAGACTGGGTTGGCTCAGTCCCCCGGCTGCCCAAGCCAGAGAACCGTGTGTTGGGGAAGGGGCAGAACAGGTGTGCCGGTGCTGGGAGTCAGGGGGACCCCTTGTGTGGTCATACTTGAGGGAGAAATAGAACATCTGTCCTATCATAAAGCTCGAGCACAGAATTATTGGATTAGAAAACATGTAAGTACAAATAAACAGAGAATTAATATAAATAGCTGGCACATTTCAGAGGGTATTCCGTGTGAATAGACACCTCCAGATACGAACCGATAAAGACAGTAGTGAAAATGAACATTGGACATGTTCTGGTGTGGGCCTCGGAGTGTGGGTTTTAAAATAAATACACACACAGACACACGGCACCAGACACACACACACACAAATGCACACACCACTGTGCACACTGACACAGACCCACCCACAAAGCCCCGCGCACACACAATTCCAGGCACATACACACACACATGCACAAACACAAAGACACACTCACAGAGAGACCCAGACTGAGATGCACACACAGATATCTGACACACAGACACACACGCATTGCCACACTCACGAGGACCACATGGGCCACTGAGGTGAGACACGACAGAGTGACACACGTTGGAGCCGAGCCCCGCCCCGCACACCGCAGGGTGGCCTCCTCTCAGGGCATCCCCCCACAGACCTCCAGCTCCAAATACAGAAGCGCTGCTTCTGAGAAATGAAGTGACCCCATGTTCTCTGTCCTTGATGTAAATATTACGCTCCAGGTGACAGTCTTATAAAACAAAGGTCACTCGCACAGAGTGTGAGCTCAGGCTCCTGAGAAACCGGCGGGGACTCTCCCCCGTGCTCCAGGGACCCTGGAGGCTTTGTTTCCCACAGATTGGTGAGCAAGTGCGTCCCAGCCCTGCGGTCAGAGCGCTCCATTCCAACAGAGTCAAATGCACTAAGTGAGCTTTCCAGAGAAAGCCTTCCCTCCCAGGTGCTCTGTGCCCGTGCCTGCTGCCGGCCACACGTGCTCACAGACATCCTGCTACCTGCTGGTTGAATCCTCAGCACGTCTTAAAATGCAATTTTATGCATATCACTTAGTTAAAATTACTGTATTGCATTCTGAGAATTAATAAAGTGCTGGAGAAGTGCAGTTGCATTTAAATAAATACTACTAAGGTGACATGGTTACCGGCAATCTCATTTCCAATTGCATCTGTGATATGCAACATGACACAGCAAGACAGAAAAATGAAACAAAATTGCTTGGAAGCTAGTGTGGTCTCCTGGTTAGATAAATAAATGGACTACAGTCTGACGGTTTCATTTCAATTCCCTAGTGTAATTTGGATTAAAATACTATGCAATGGAAAGATTTTATTTCCATGGGGGGGGATAAAACAGTGCTCTGGAAGTATTTTTGTGGTGACTCTCCTTTATATTTTGTTAAAGACTTTCACATATTATTCCCCTGCTTTAATTTCCTACTCTATTATCCTTCTAGAAGCCATTGGCACCGTTTGAAAACAGTAGAGTGTTGCATTGTTCTCACTGGTCTTTCTTGATTGAAAATATTTTAGAGATTTTGGTATATCGTCCCTTCATTTCCTCAGCAGGGAGAGGAACCCCACAAGGCAGTGTGCTAGGGTCTTGCTGGCACATGGCGGAAGGCTGGGGACAGTCCCGTCCAGTGATTTATTCTGATAGCAATGCGAGATCCTTACCCCCTCCCCTATGCCCCGTGCTTCCTCTTACGCACATGGCTCCATGCTAAGTCCTCCTGAAGAAATGCTACCTCCCTTCCACTTGCATGCAGAGCAATATGGGTTATTGGTAATATTGTGTGTGGACCGCATCTATCTGAGGGGGGCTGAGCTGAGGGCACACTGTCCAAAGACTTGGGAGCAATCGTGATCTGGGCAATGCTGTGCACTGTGTAAGTCTAACTGGAACAGAGTGAGCAGAACATTCTAGAACCAAGGTCTCCTTGGCTGATGAGTACGTGCCGTTTCTGAAGTGTCTGAGAAGGAGGAAGGGGAAGGGATGCCACTTTCCTCTCAGCCCTCATGCCAGCTCTGCCTTCTTTCTTTTCTTCCAGTCCTTCACAGGCTTCACCCCTCTGGGGATGAATCTTCCTGCTTTGTGTTCTGTTCCTCAGACCGTTCAGATTGGCTGGTCATCTGCTGTCCTGTGAAGGCCTAGGGCATCAACAACCCTCTTCTGTCTCACAACATCTCAGGATCGGACGGCCACAGCCTGCAGTGTCCACTCGGATTCCCGACCCATCATTTTCCACCCACGGAGCTCCGTGGGCTCCGTGTATCATTCCACGGTGACCTGAGCCCCGGAGATCCTCCCCGGCACACTGTAGGGGCACGGGACCACTCAGCAGAGACCACTGGCTCATCACAGAGAAAATTGCCCCCCCCCCCAGCTTGTCCAGCCCGAGGATTTATTCCTTTCCCAGCTCCAGCACTGAGATCATTAAATCAGCTCCATGCCACTCTGCTTTCCACCGTAACCATTTTCCTGGTTTCTGTTCACTGTGGCGTTGTAGACGCCCAGCTTCTCTCCATCCCCCCTTTGCTCTCCAGTGGCATCCCATGTGATACCATCGAGGTGTGCTTTTTAATTTATTTTTAATAGCTTTTCATTTGAAGTTCATTGGCATCCCCCACTGACTCATCTCAGAGCCTCTTCTCTCCAGCCTGCCTGTGTATTTCACTTCCCAGGGGCGGTACCACTGGGGCTGTGTGCATTATTCATTGATGGGCACTTGTTCAACAAGAAAAACATCAGTACGTCTACAACCTTACACCGACATCTCTGATGTGTTTTAAGATTGGGACTCATGTTGCTGGTTCAGTAATCCCACTTCAAAGAATTTGTCTCAAGTGATCAGTAATATAACTAAACATGTATATGGCTGTTCAATACAGACTGTGTAAACCTGGGAGAAATCTGTAGCAATTGTACTGTCCAAGGATAATGTTTAGAATCCTTTTGCCTAATGCAGTCTTTGCAGGGATAACCATGAAGTCTGGGTGTCAGTAAGTAAAGTTCCTCGGCATAGACAATGAAATACAAAGTACAAATTCAGTATCATAAATATACAAATGCCACTAATAGGAAAAAACCAGTAACTTTGGAGTGGTATTTGTAGTCATACTATCCATTATTAATTATGGAAATGCATTAATTCTTGGGTAATGTGTTAAAATCACTTGAACCTCTAGTAGGCAGGTTATGAAGAGACAAGATATCCTAGAAAAAAAACTGGGCTTGGGGCACCTGGGTGGCCTAGTCAGGTAAGCATCTGCCTTCGGCTTAAGTCATGTTCCTGGGGTCCTGGGATCCAGCCCCGAGTCAAGCCCTATTTTGGAGCTTCCTGTGCAGTGGGGAGTCTGTTTCTTCCTCTGTCCTTCCTCATGCTCATGCTTTCGTGCTCTCTCTCTCTCAAATAAATAAATAAAATTTTCAAAAAAAAGAAAAAGAAAAAGAAAATGAACTGCCCATTTTTCCTGCAAAACTGTGAATGAGTTAATCAAAAAATCCATCCATCTGTAAAGAAAATTCTGGGGAAAAAAAAAAAAAAGATGAGCTCAAAGCTCATGTCTGGAACTATGCTTGCCCAAAGCATCAACAGGTAAGAGTGACCCAAAACTGGCTTTGATCAGAATCAAGAATTGTAGCTCTGTGCAAAGTTACAGGCTCCCGGGACCTGAGGGTAAGTGAGGAAAGCAAGTGTGTGGAATATGACATAATTTGTGTAAACAAACAAGCAAAACATATGTTTGTGCATGTTTATATATATTTTGTCTGATATATATTTAATATTTCCATATATTCTATGTATATTCAGCAAATGTCTAGGTACATTACAAGAGACCTATGGTCAGTGCTTACCTTTGGAAAAAAGGATTGGATGGGGGGTGGGGGCGCGAATTTCAGTGCATTGTTTATCTTTCTGTATTCTTTTCTCTATTTTCTTTTCTTAAGAGTTGATTGATTGATTGATCGGACAGAGAGAGAGCCTAAGCAGGGGGAGCAGCAGGCAGAGGGAAAAGCAGACTCCCCACTGAGCAGGGAGCCTGACTCAGGGCTTGATCCCAAGACTCCAAGATCATGACCTGAGCTGAAGGCAGACACTTAACTGACATAAGCACCCAGGTGCCCCTAAATTTTCTCATTTGAATCCTTCACTTCCTTTATTTTAAATACGTGTGCCATTGAGTGCTATTTGGAAATGAGATTAAAGACCACACTTTGTGTGTCTCTGTGTGTATCTTCCATATCAAAAAGACCGCTTGAGTAATATAATTGGATAAATCCTGTTCCCCTGCGAAAAACTGGAAACTGGCTTGCCTTCAGGGATTTCTCAGGATTATAATTTAATAGCAGCCTATTAAGGATAAATTATGGAAAGGCGTTGGGATGGCAGTGGCAGGGGTTAGAAGACTCCTATTTGGCCACCATATTTAGACAGGCAATAGTGTACTTAACCTTAACCTGATCACATAACTTAGTAGACTCCATAGTGCAGTGGGAATGTGGATTTCAGAGCTGAACTATTCCCTGTGACTCTACTTCTTCATCTGTAGAATGAGGTATAATCTCTGATTGCTTCCAGTCCAAATGTCCAAAGATCGTGGAAAGTACGAGTACGCCATCAGTTTATTTTGCCCTTGTCAGGATGTTGTACCAGTTATGCTAATATCATAAAATGAGCTTAATAAAATTCACTTAAGCCTTTGGAATAGATTTTCATCTTTGGTAGGTGGTTGACTGGGAGTTTAATCTCTCCCCAAACAGAGACCGGGACTAACAGGAACCCTCCGTCTTGTGGTCCCCCAACTCTGGTTTTGGTCTGCTTATTTTCATGACAGCTTTGCTTGCTTCTTGGCACCTCACCAAACTTATAAAGTCCACGGAGAACTCTCTGTCAAAAGAGTCCCAGAATGACATGCTTAAGCCTTGGCATACCTCTTCTCCCAGATTCTGAGTGGCAAGTACTCAGTGCCTTGAAGGTTCTCGATACCTTTACATGCTAATTTTGTATTACGTGGACTGGCTTTCTGATTTGATCTCAGTGTTAGAATTATCTGAATACCCTTACCCAAAATGGACAGTAGAAGCATTCCTCAAAATTATATCTTAAACCCTAATTGAGAAATGTGGCATCAGATATTAGCTTTCCTGGAGTGTCTACAATTCATCTATGTTAAAAAAAAACTTCTCATATAATTTTATATCACTGTTGACTAAATACTGACAGGAGTAACAATTAAGATTGCATGGAGTTAAAAATCCCACTTAAAACTATCTTATGAAGATCAAAATTATATTAAAATTCGTCAGCTAAGAAATGTAAATAGCTCAAGTGGGGAAGAGATCACAAGGAATTGCATGTAAATATTTGATCCTTCTTCCCTCCAGGGTAAATTGTACATCTTTCCATCTCTGGTGGCCAAGATAACAGGGATAAAGTATGTTTCTGTATGCTTTTTTGGAATATCCAAAAACTACTACGGTAGTAGTTTTTCCTTTCTTCTTTTTTTTTTTTTTTAAAGATTTTATTTATTTGACAGAGAGAGTAAGAGAAAGAGGGGGAGCTGCAGAGGAAGAGGGAGAAGCAGGCTTCCCCCAAGCAGGGAGCCCGATGTGGGGCTTGATCCCAGGACACCAGGATCATGACCTGAGCCGAAGGCAAACATTTAAGGACTAAACCACCCAGGTGTCCCAGTAGTAATTTTTCTGGTAGGAAAAGAAGAGAACATCATATATCATGTCAACTAGGCTGGAATGAGGAATTTATTACATGAGACAATGGATAAGAAAGCATTATTAATTTTAAACATCTTGAATTTTTCTTGTGTTTTCATGAAGATTTTGAATGCAGGCATAATACCATGGAGCGGTTTTCACTCAGCATTTTGGACCAGGAGGGTGACAACACTAAGGTTGATGCAGAGGGAAAGGGAACCTGCCTCTGACCCAGCACGGGGCAGCCCAATTCTCTCAGTAATCCTCTGAGGAGTTACTCTTTCCTGATTATTTTGATATAGGACCCCAGGGCTCAGAGAGTTTGTTCAGGCTGACCAAGGTACTCTAGCTAAGTATAGTAGAATTGGAACTATGCATGTCTGCCTCACTGGGACTTAGCCCCATCTCTCACAGTTCCAGCTTTTTCCCAGCACATTTCCCAGGGCTATGGTCGTTCCTCACCACCTCCCCTCCGGTATCTGGGGAATTTGCTGTAGAATGACCTGGCAGGCCATGTGTCCTGTGCAGGTTCTGATGCATGGTGTGGTCGTCACCATGAATGACTAATGCCACTGTATTACAGTGCCTCATTTTCAAACTCTTGCTTATCTCTCCCAGAATAAAGGAGTCTGATTACATATGGAAGAATGTACACCAATGGGGCGGGCCATTCCTCACTCGGAATTGGGGTATATTCCCCGAGGGAAGGACATGCTTTCCCACATGGTTTTCCTGCTTCCCGGTGTTTATGTTGGAGAACTCCTTTTCTTGTGTCTGCATACTATTTTTCACTTAAATAGAAGACATTCTTTTCAGCTATAACATGTTTCCATAATTTCACAAAGGACCATGTATCATTCCTTGTAGCCCATCTGGGGTGTTCGTATTGGGCATCCAAAGCTCTCTAACTTGCTTAATGTTTGTGGGCTTTTGGTGGGAGAATGATCCAACACAAATGTTTTGCAGAATATTTGAGCCTGTGTTGGGTTTATTTTGTTGAGAGAGCTGTAGGTTCCTCTCCAGAGGGACACGTGTCCCTTGGGGGGTCCTGTGGTATCATATCACAGGCTAAGACAGTGCTATCCCACCAAAGTTCCAACCCATCCTCTTTTCCCTGCAAGTAAACCATGCCTCACTAATGAGTGATATTTATTATTTGATAAACAAGTCCACAGTTGTAACCCCCTCCAGACTCACTCCAACGTGAAACTGGTATTTGTACTGACATGGGGAAGAGCTCATTCTTCACAAGGGGAGAACATGGCTGCAGAATGTATTCCGCCAATGAGTGGAATCACTCAGCAGAGCCTGGGAGAAAAGGTCACGGTGATAAAATAAATTTGAGGAGAATATGGAAGTACTCATCAAGTCGCACTTGGGATGTCTTGTTGACCTTTATGTGCAAAGCAGCATTGTTTCTAACATTTCAAAGCAATACTATTTTTTCATTTTTACATTTATTTAAAAATTAAAAAAAAAGAGGAGTGTAAACTGTCGTGCCCAGTGTGTGATGTGAAGTTGAAAATTTTGGAATTTAATCTGATAACTGCCAATTCCTATAGTGTTCTCTGCTTTCTTTCATAGTAGAAACACCGTGTGCACCATGTCACATGACCTTTATACAGACACAAAGTCACTCCCTTTGCCAGCTCTGTGAGGTAGGTTCATTGTCCACCATTCCGTCTCATAGACAAGAAAACCCAGGAAGGGAAAGCCAATTATAGATAAACTTTATGGATCATCAGACATTATTAAATGATCATCAGTTGAATTATAAAGAATGTTTTAGAAATTATAATAGATTCCCGGGGCACTTAGTTGGCTCAATGAGTTAAGCATCTGATGCTTGGTTTCAGCTCACGTCCTGATCTCAGGGTGATGAGATCAAGCCCCGACTTGGGCTCTGTGCTCAGTGTAGATTCTGCTTGGAATGCCCTCTCCTTCTGCTCCTAACCCCTCTCTTTCTCTCTAAAATAAATAAATAAATAAATATTTTTTTAAAAAAGGGTAGAAGAAGAAGAATTATAATAGTCCCTTAAAAGGAGAGGACTATGAGCTTGATTATAGGTCTTGGATTTCAGTTCCGTTCTCCCCTCTCACACCAACAAAGCAGAGCAATCTTCTCAGCTCCCGTGTGCATGTGAGTCTGCCTGGACCACTTTCTCTCAACCCACTTTCTGAGATCTGTCCTCCTCCCTGCTCTCACAGAATCCGCTTCCTCCACCATGTGCCAGTCCGTTGACAGAACATTCCATAGCCATGCTATTGTCTGTATCCTCACATCTTCAGTTGCCTTCATTTATTATTTTTCTTTCATAAATGCTGTTACTATTGTATGTTCATGCAGTGGTGAATACACAAGTGCTTTTGAAGGGGATGCCCAGTGTTGCCTCTTTGTCTATTAAAATGCAACAAAGAATCTCAAAAGAACTGCTAAAGGGATTGCAACAAATTTTTCTCCCATGAGCACTGTAGGAGTTCCTCTTGCTTTACACATGGCCAACATCAAAACTAATTAATTAATAAAAGTAGTATTTGTTCATTCCTCCAAGACATGCGTGCACAAGCATGTGTGTGTATATGTGTACATGCCATGCTGTCCCATAGTTTTAATCTGCAAATCCGAAAGAATTGTAAAAGCAAACTAAATTTGTAATTAAGGGTGACAAGGGTTATTTCCTATGTTGTTTATTTTGGCAGCTTTGACTACAACCAGCTCTGTGTCCATGCACCTATGATTCCCATTCAGGGAGAACCGTGAAAGAAGACTGGAAGGCAGGAGAAGAGTAGCGGGCAGACATGAGACGTCCAACGCCACTCTTTGTCATCTGTGGTCAGAAGAAGCATGAAATACTGTCAAAAACATCACCCGTTGTAACAAAAAAAATTGAGAGTGGAAGGTGAAACATTGTTTTTCTCTCCTGGATGAAATTTCTCTAGGAATATAAATCACAGCTAGAAGCTGAACAGGAGAGGAGACAGTATTTACCACAAATAAAAAAGGGGAAACACGATGTGTTTTACATTTCATTTAGCGTCCAGACTGATTATTCTGTAATTTAGTTGTAGCAAATTTCTGTAATTTAGTTGTAGCAAATTTCTTAATAACTCCGTTGGGGTAGCTGATAGACGGCATAGAGGCAATACACAGAAAGGTTAACTGGGGATGAAAATGTTCACAGTTATTATTAGGCGACAGAAAGTAGGTAAAAAATGGGATGTACCAAATGACCCCAATTCTGTGAAAAGATACCCACATGAATGAAAACACATTATGGGATTTCTCGAAGTAAACATCACGACATTTTTGAAAGGCAGATGCCTTTTCTGAATCATGGAAGTACAAATGATTTTTGTTTGCTTATTTATGTTTTTATGTCTTTACAGTTGCCTGGATTGGGCATACATACCTCTGTAATAAGATAAATAGCCTTAAAAAAAGTGAATGGTTGAATCCAGCAAAGGATCCTGCCTGCAGCCTAATTCCCTCCCACCCCCAGACTGCACTGAGGGTGTCAGGGAAAACTCTAGGATGGGGCAAAAAAATGCCGAGATAATGGGCACAAAATAGAGCATTTGCATTTATGTAGCGCTGTGAGTGTGCATATGCCAAAATGGTGAGAATGATGGAAAGAAGTGAGTTTAGGGATAACTGGTATTTTCACTAGTTTTTTTCTGTTTCAAGAGTTCCCTTCCATAGATTTGATCATCTATTAAATGCATGCGTGCTAGTATACTTTCAGTTGTTTTTCATATTTACACAATCTTGGAAATTATCTCTGCAGCTTGGTGTTTGGAGCATGTCAAAACCTTCAGTACCCAGCATGGCCAATACATCCATCACAGGGCAACACAGGCCAATCATTAAAATTACCAAAATTATTTAATCAGCTATGGGAGAATCTGGTTAGTCTATAGGTTAAAAAGGGCCAGGAACTTTCTGATATTCAAGAAGATTAAGTTTCACCATTGACTCATGATAAATTTAAAATGTATAGCATATATAACAGACAAAAAGATAAATACACAAGATTCTTCACTATTTTGTTTGTTCATTCATTCATTCATTCATGTGTTCACTTGACAAATCATGAATATTTTGTATGTACCAGACACAATTCTAGACTTTATTTTTTTTAAAGATTTTATTTATTTGACAGAGAGAAACACAGCCAGAGAGGGAACACAAGCAGGGGGAGTGAGAGAGGGAGAAGCAGGCTTCCCGCCAAGCAGGGAGCCCGATGTGGGACTCGATCCCGGGTCTCCAGGATCATGACCTGAGCTGAAGGGAGTCGTTTAACCAACTGAGCCACCCAGGTGCCCCAATTCTAGACTTTCAAGATACAGGAAAGAACCCAATAAACAAAACTCCTTCCTGCCTCCTGGGAATTGCATTTCAATAGATACAGGTAAACAATAAAATAAACAGGTAAATTACACAGTGTGACAGAAGGTGATAAACACTGTAGAGAAATACAAAGCTTAGAAAGAGAAACACAAAAGGGGCAAAGGGCTGCAATTTTAAGCAGAGTACTCAGGAAAGGCCTTAAAGAGAAAGTTGTATATGAGCAACTACTTGAGGGAGGGAAAGAATGATCCAGACAGATCCTTGGAATAGAGCAGTAAAAGCAGAGAGAAGAGAAAGTGCAAAGGCCCTGAGGCACGAAGGAACATGGCCAACATATAGCCAGGGGCAAGGGGAATTGGTAGCAGTAGGCTATGGAGCATTCTGTAGGTTCTTATCTACCATTTGTAACACTTTGGATCTTGAATCCTATGAGAAGATATTTTGCATGGATTTCCAGACAGATGGGAAGTAAAACACAAAACAAGCTATATTATTATGAGTGCCATATTTTGCTAAAATGATATACAAATTGTTGGGTTTGTTAAAGATTTTATTTATTTACTTGACAGAAACACAGCTAGAGAGGGAACACAGGCAGGGGGAGTGAGAGAGGGAGAAGCAGGCCTCCCACTGAGCAGGGATCCCGACCTCGATCTCGGGACTCCGGGATCATGACCTGAGCCAAAGTCAGACGCTTAATGACAGAGCCACCCAGGCACCCCTTGTTGGGTATTTTTCATCTTCTCATTGTGGCATATGGGACATCCCCCTTATGTCACTCCATCATCTTAGTGGCCAGGTTCGGTGTCCACACAATCACTTCAACAAATGTCAGTCTTCGAAGACTCTTGGCATGTGCAAATGCATTAACTTTCATCTCACAATTAGTTTAGCATCCCTCTGTTAGGTCACAACGCATTTCTTTTTACACACTACCCTGAACCAACCCAACCCTAATGATTTAATAACCCTCATTATGGCAACTTTGTATGTTAACCACAGGGATACAATGGAGCTCCAACCAGGCCTGGTCCCTGAAGCTGGTGAAGATGAGATTGTCTACACAGCAAACAGAAGTGAGGCAAGCAGACCATGTGTATTGATATTCAGGCTAGAAAGCTTTGCTTGCACGGAGCGGAAAGGAAGGCAGTGAGCTGAACTTTGGGGTCGAAAACTCAGTCACTTGTCCACCAGTGGCTGTGGAAATATGAAAAGATTGGTGTCATGGATGCCTGATTTTTAAGAGGATCAGGCTTATTTTGAAAAATGTCAAGGGAAGACACTGCATGGAGTCACTGCAGAATGAGGACAACGCTGACTTCTGCAGAGGTGGAGAAAAGCGAAGAGGGAAGGACAGAAGCATCCCTTAGTGAGGGTGGGAAAAACAGTGCTCTGGAGGAAGAAACACAAATGTCAAAGTTTCAGAAGCTTTTTGAGAAGATCAGCAACCAGTTTTGATAAAGCCTGCAACGTCCTTAGCATGGCACCTGGTTCATTCTTATAGTTAGATTGATGTACACTGATCCTGTGCTAAGGTCAAGAGATGCTCACAGCCCCTGTCCAAAGAGCAAAGACTCAGATTTTGGTTTGGAATCAGCTCCACCACCTACTAGATGATGACCCCTTCAACACTGTGTCTTCTTATCAGCAAAGCTGAGATCATCACTGTAGTCACTCTTTGGTGAATACACTCAATGAGGTAATGCATAGAAAATAATTTTGCAAAGCATGATGCATGCCTTGACTTACTGAGTTATTCAATAACTGTTGGCTATTAGTATTTGTCTAATCAGTGTCAGCCAAACATGAAAGAAGTCCACTTTCCGACCTCTGTTCTCGATCTTTGGTGATCTGGAACAAACACCTGTGCCTTGAAACGAATATGGAAGAAAGCAAATGTAGTCCTAGCTCAACAGTCACACTGGCCCAAGGAAAGGAGCCTTTTCACAAACTCGGTACCAATACATTACTTACTGAGTAAGATGTGTCCCCAGCTTTGTATGCTTTGAGGAAAGCACTACCATATATAGGCAATGTTGGATTCTTCTCTAACGTGCAATGGGATCACTACCACTGAAAAACTGTTCAGGGTCAAGAAACCAAGAAATGACATCAGATATCCAGCTGGAGGGCCTCCCCCCTCGCCTCCTAACTCTCTTAGGAAGAGGAATCAGAGTGTTACTAGCTTTGTAGAAAGGTAAGTGTTGGATTCCCAGGCAGCTCAGTTGGTTAAGCATTTGCCTTCAGCTCACGTCATGATCCCGGGGTCTTGGGATGGAGACCCGCATAGGGCTCCCTGCTCAAGGAGGTGTCAGCTTCTCACTCTACCCTTCCCTCCTGCTTGTGCACACTCTCTTTCTCTCTAATAAGTAAGATCTTTTTAAAAAGAAGGGGAGTAAGTATTGGACAGAGTTGTAGGCAAGCCCAGTTCACTAGCCCTCCATGGCCAAGATCTCCTAGGTGTGGATCAATACTGTGGCTCATGTTTCTGCCTCCAGGAAAGGAAAATGCTATAACTCTCTCTCTTGCTTTGTTTCCTCAACTCCATTCATTCATTTGTTCATTTATTCATTCATCCATCCATTTATTCATTCATCCTTCCATTCATTCATTCAGCAGGTGCATTGAACAGGCTATCTGGCATATAGAACGTGGCTCTACACTTACAGTTTTGCAACCTTGGCAGGTTGAAAAAAAATATTCAGGTGGAACTGGATGAGGGGAGGCTTTATGGTGGCGAGATCTGAACTCAGAGCTGGCAGCAAGATGTTAGCCTCTGTGACTGGAAGGAGCTTTTTAGACCACAACGCTAAAGCAGCCATGCAGAGGCTTATGGAAGGAATAGTCAGTGGTCTTGCTTGGTTTTGCGTCCCAGGGGGAGTGTGGAGGGCGGTCAGAGGGAAGGGTGTGCATCTCAGCGAGAACCAAACACTCAGGACCAAGAAATCCTATTGTGAAAAAATCTTGGAAATTTCTTATAATCGGGTGCTATTTTGATGGGATATTTTACAGGGGATGTAGAAATGTCTAACTGCTTCTCTATTATACTATTCCTTTCTGTGAGTTGCCTCGCAGAAAGAACATTCCAAGGGAGCTAACAAGACTATTCCCATGAGGAATTCTAAGCCAGAATTGTAAAACTGATGCCTATTGAAGTAGGTGGAACACTATTGATTGTTTTTTGTTTGTTTTGTTTTTCTCTTTGCGGGTATTAGCCCTACTTTGCATGGGCATAATCTGTAGGAACAACTGCATTTTATCTTACATGGTCTTGATATCCGCAGTGTTGGGACAGGGATTCTCTGACCAACCCTTGCATAGGTCCCATAGATGTCTGCTCTCTCTTAGGGAACGTGTGGTTCCCTTGTGGTGTCAGGCTAATGTGCAGTGTTTCTTGTAAGAGCCAGAATGTATTCCTTCCTTTAGAGGAAATACTACTCCCATTCCCTGCTAGAAGCCTGCGTTGGGAAGAAGAGTAGGAGACTGGCCAGTGAAGGGGCACACTTACCTTCTCCTGCCTTTCTATTTTGTGCTTCTGTTCTTTTTCCAGCAAATGTGCCATCCCTGTTTGCAACTTCCCTGCAAAATTCTTAGCTTGATTGGTCCTTTGTGCTCAGGGCTCTCTGGTCCCAGCAGATCTTTACACTCGCTCTCTTTCTCATGAGTGCTGAGACTATCTTCCTTGTGGCTCCCTTGCCATGGGCAACAACATACCTGTTTGTTGATGTACTATTTCAGTGCCATAAATCCACCTCCCTCTCATTTATACAAATAGCATAGACAATCTTCTCTTTCTTATGATCTTGGCAGGAACATTCAGTCTTTCATTAAGTATCATGCTGGTTATAGGATTCTCATTGGTGCCCTTTATGCCAGAAAGAAGGAATCTCCTCTTACTACTGTTTAACTGAGAATTTTTTAAGAATGGATTTTGGATTTTGCTACATTTTTACCACTCCTCTTGAGATGGCTATATAGCTTTTTTCTTTTTTAAGGTGTTTATATAGTACATTGCAGTGATTGTTTCTTTATTGTGGTTAGATTCATATTATGTGCAATTAGCCATTGCTAAGTGCCCAATTCAGTGACCTTTAGTGCATTGACTGTGTTGTAACCCACCACTTCTCTTAATGCCCCTCTGATTAATCACCCCAGAAGAATACCCTATGCCTCCAAGTAATTATTCTCCATTCCTCCCATCCCCTGACGATCACTAATTGGTTTCCTGTCTCTATGAATTTGCCAATTCTCGATAAACCATTTAAAATGATTCATTAAATTATAGGACATTTTGTGCTGGATTCTTCCAGTTGGCATACCATTCAGTACTCACAATAATATTACTCAGTAATATTCAAGGGTCATCCAAGTTGGAGCGTGGATCAGTACCTCATTTTTTATGGCTGAATAATATTCTACTGCATGGTTTTTACCACAGTTTGTTCATCCATCTTTCCCCTGGCAGATACTGGGGAAAGGTTTTCACCTTTTAGCTCTTGGAACTCATGCTGCAATGAGCATTTGTGTACAAGTTTCTGTGCAAATGTTAAAACTTGCCATGTGTTCTTGTCTCTTATGGTAATGTGCCTAGGAGTGGCATGGTAGTGTCATATGGGAGTTCTAGGTTTTGAGTCACAGCCTGACTCTTACCCTCCTGCATCCTGTTACTTGCCCACAATAAATGTATGAAGACTCCCATCTATCCACATCCTGATCAACACTTGTTAATTCCTTTTTTTTTAATTCTAGCCATCCTAATATGTGTCAAGTGGCATCTCTTCATGATTTCAGTTTGCTTTTACTTAATGAGCAATGACATTGAACCTTCCTTATGTGCTTCTTGGCTTCTTGTATGCTTTATTTGGGGACAGATCCATTCAAGGTTATCATCTGTTTTTAAAACTGGATTGTTGGGGCGCCTGGGTGGCTCAGAGGGTTAAGTCTCTGCCTTCAGCTCAGGTCATGATCTCGGGGTCCTGGGACCAAGTCCCACATCAGGCTCTCTGCTCAGCAGGGAGCCTACTTCCCTCTCTCTGCCTGCCTCTCTGCCTATTTGTGATCTCTCTCTCTCTGTCAAATAAATAAATAAAATCTTTAAAAATAAATAAATAAAACTGGATTGTTTGTCATTTAGTTGAGTTGTAAGAGTTCTTCGTGTATTCACCCCTATATGATATGTGATTCGCAGATGTTTTCTTCCATTGCATAGGTTCTCTTTTTACTTTTTTGATAATATTCTTTGATGCACAAAAGTTTTGAATTTTAACAAAGTCTATTCTAAACTGTGAAGCTTATCTAATAATTTTTTTTCTTTTGTGGCTTATCATTTTGGTGTCAAAACCGAGACTCCATTAATAAATCAAGGTCATAAAGAATGATCCCTATGCTTTCTTCTGATAATTTTATGGTTTTTATCTTTTATTTGTAGTTCATTCAGGCTGTTCTGGAGATGAGATGTGATTGTCGCCATGCCTCACACAGTAAAAGTTTGAAAAGCACTACATTTTATGCTATTCTCATAATGCCAAGGCCCAAATTCATACTCTACAAAGGGAGCAAATAAAAGCCCATAAATTTGAATAGATTTCTTCATGATCATACACACACAGACACACACACACACACACACACGCACACAAACACAAACCCTATTTTTAATTTTTGACTCCCACTCATATGGAAGGAAAGTCCAGCCAAGGTATCATTCTGGGCCCAAACTCAAGGGCAAGTATCCTCTGTTCTGGCAAATATTCCATCTGTGAGCAAATATAAGGGCTCCTCAAGACCCTGGCGGTTCTCTGCAGGGCATGGACAATGCTGCCCTGGACACATGGATCCTCAGAGGGAGCCCTGCAGCCCCGGGGCCCGCCCTCTGGTCTTTCAGATGGAGCTTCTCTGGACGGTCAAGCAGCTGGACATGAGCAGTAAGGAAAAGACAGGCCCAAGGTGTCACATTATTGGGGGAGATACGAGAGAGAAAGAACTAAAAATACAGCATTACAAAGTTTACAGAAACACACATATCTGCCAACAGATTGCTGGAGGCACCCGAGGTCTGGAAGAGACCTGAGCCCTTTTTTAAAAATGTTTTAAAATTTATTTCTCTGAGATACAGAGAGAGTGTGTGCACACAGCAAGGGAAGGGGCAGAGAGAGAAGGAGAAGCAGACTCCCCACTGAACTGGGAGTCAGATATGGGATTCGATCCCAGGACCCTGGGATCATGACCTGAGTGAGAGCAGACGCTTAATGGATTGAGTTACCCAGGCGCCCAGAGATCTGTGCCATTGATGACACCTGCCCAGATCCTGGTCTCTCACCCACAGTCGAATACCGCTCCTTCTCTGGTACGTGCTGTCTATATTCACATCTTTTCTCATCCCAACTGGAGGCCCCCGACCATCCTTCCACAGTCAGTTTAAAACCGCATCACTGCTCCCCATTTCAGCGGGTGAGATTCCGAACTCATGGGATTAAGACACAGGAGGCGTCGCAAGGGTATTGATTGACTTTGAAAATACTGAGCAGATCTTAGGTACATTCAACTGTGCCAGATGTCAGACACATAGAGCTATGTAAGACAAATATGGTTTTTGTCCTCTTGAAATGTAAAGACCAACCAGTGAAGTGGAAAATAAGTCAGTAACTAACCATACCTGTCCCTAATGCTGTGAAATAAAAGAAGGCAGGACCTGGTTTAAAGAAGGTGGTCAGAGATACAGAAGTAGTATGAGTGGAATCCCCACTGAAATCCCAGTGAGCTACAAACATTTACGTATAATTCTAACCAAGCGTTAGTGATGGCTAGCTCTGTTTTATAGGAGGAAACAGGCTGATGTATTTTGCCCCAAGTTAAGAGGACAAAAAAAGCTACTGAGTGTTACGATTGCAAAGGGAAAGGACTTGACC
Organism: Spilogale gracilis; assembly: GCA_004023965.1. Taxonomy (NCBI): domain Eukaryota; kingdom Metazoa; phylum Chordata; class Mammalia; order Carnivora; family Mephitidae; genus Spilogale; species Spilogale gracilis. Next base: position 17,718 of record PITA01028373.1, read on the forward strand.
CACATCAAAACTCTAGCTCTTATTATCTTTTAAAAGCTGGCATTGATAACAACTCATCTGTTCATGGGGTCCCAAAGTGACACTCCAAACCCATGTCACATCTCACGCCCTAGGTCTTCAACCCTCAGACTGAGTTCCAACTAACAGGTACTAAACTCTGAGTCCTAACACACAGGTGGCCCAAGATTTGGGTGAGGGAATGTAGATCTGAATCTCAGGCTCTGGAAGACCCATGCTGTTCCAGAAGTGTCCAAATTCCAGGATTTAAAACATCCCCAGTGGTGGTGACAGAGGGAAAGGCAGAGCCTATCAAAACATAACCTTATTATTGCCTGAATTTTCTCTCATGTGTTTACCTTATGAAATGTTCCTTCTGATTTTTAGATATTAAAATAGAAATTGATAGCACAAAAAAGTCTATTTTTTTAAACTATGGGTGTAGGAGGCAGAAAAGTCCTCCCTCCCCAACAATGGCTATAACCCAATCCTTGGATCTTGTGAATGGGTTATCATACATGGAAGTGTAATATGGAGAAATGATCAGAGATGCCTTGTCTCTGGCTTTGAAGATGGAAAAAAGCAACCTGGAGCCAAAGAACACCAACAGCCTCTAGAAGAGAGAAAATACAGTGGAATGGACTCTCACCTCCGCCCCCACCAGGCTCCAGAATGGAGCCCCACCCTTCTTCCACCTCAGACTTCCGAACTACCGGAACCATGAGTTAATAAATTTGCGTTGCTTAAATCACTAAGGTTGTGGTCATTTCTCAGAGCAGTAATAGGAAATGAACACCATGATGGTATTTCTCTTTTGTGACTAACCACAGCCTCATTTCTCTGTAACTTCCTTCTAAAATAGAAATATTGTGAGTTAAGATTAGTCCATTAATAAAAATTTCAATTAAAAGCATTTGTTCTATGTCAGAGGCTCACATCTCACTGTAATCTGTAAAAGAATAGGTTGACCATCAGCAGAGATGGTGGGAGATAACTACTTTGCTTGGAAGAGCCAGTGACCCTGACTGAGGGGCAGAAAGCAAGAGGAGGGACGAGCAGCGATCCTTGGTCACGGCAGTGAATTCTCAAACGGTGTCCACCACGGAGTCTCTTCCAGGTAGATTAGTAGATGAAACTATGTGAGGAGCACTGACAGCAAGATGCAAAAACAGCTTTAATCCCCAAAAGGATAAATTTATGAATATTGGAGGTTTAGGGGATCGGGTTTGGATATCAGTACATTCACACATAAATTTTCAGAGGTAATGTCAACACTAATGTGAAGAGATGTTGAACCACATTAATAATATTTTAGTGAAATATTTTTATTTGGAAAACTTACGTTTTAAATTAACAAGACCCAGGATTTGTGATGGTATGTGAATGGGGGGGATCTAATGTACTCCTGCTGGGAGTTATAAATTGAGAACATTTCTCTGCAAAGTAATCAAGCCATATTTTAAAGCCATCTCCAAACTAATAAGAAGTAAATCTCTGCACAAAGAATTATCACTTCCAGTAATGTATCTCAAAGAGAAAAACTCACAGAGATATATACATGTAGATTTTCACTATACTCATTTTAATACATTTTATTTTTTTAGATATGTGCTAGGTTTATGGAAAATTCAAGAAAATAGTATAGAGTGCCCATACACCTCACCCTATTCCTTCTGCTGTTCCCATCTTAACTTAGTATTATACATATCTTGCAATTAATGAAGCTTTTTGCAGTTATTGAATTTTTTTTGCAATTAAGGAAACTGAACTAATGAAAATCCATGGTTCACTTAGATTTTCTGAGTTTTCACCTAATGCCCAATTTCTGCTCCAGAACCTCACCTCAGATCCCACATTACATTTGGTGGTCACATCTCCTCAGGGTCCTCTCGGCTGTGGCATTTTCTCAGACTTTCCTTGTTTTTGTGCTTTGCATTTCTTCTTCTAATGACCATGACTGGTTTTGAGGAGTGAAATATGAGGCACCTGGGGGCTCAGTTGGTTAAGCATCTGCCTTTGGCTCAGGTCATGATCCGAAGGTCCTGGGCTCCCTGCTTGGGAGGAAGCTGTTTCTCCCTCACCTTCTGCCCTTCCTCCCTGCTTGGGGTTTCTCTCTCTCTCTCCCTCTCTCCCTCTCTCTCTCTCTCTCTCCCTTTTCTATCTCTCAAATAAATAAAATCCTAAAAACATTGATGAGTAAAATATGCCTGATCATTTTCTCATAGTGAGACCAGGTGGGGGGCTATTGGGAAGAGGACCATAGAAG
>PITA01028374.1:0-19486 GCA_004023965.1 Spilogale gracilis
ACACACACACACACACACACACACACACACACACACACACACACTATGGAATATGATTCAGCCATAAAAAGGAATGAAATCTTGCCATTTGCAATACTATGGATGGAGCAGGAGAGTACTATGTAAAGCAAAATAAGTCAGACATAGAAAGACAAATATCATATGATTTCACTCATATGTGGAATTTAAGAAACAAAACAAACAAGCAAAGGAAAATAATGGGAGAGAGAGAGAGTGAAATATAGAGACAGAATTTTAATTATAGAGAATAATCTAATGGTTAGAAGAGGGCAGGTGGGTGGGAGAATGGACTAAATAGGTGATGGGGATTAGTAGTGCACCATCCTGATGAGTACAGGGTCATGTATGGAACTGTCTGAACTACTATACTGTACACCTGAAACTTAACACAGTACCATATGTTAACTAGAATTAAAATAAAAACTAAAAAAAAGTAAAATAAAACGACTAAATTTTCTAGCTAGTGATAATAAAAGTAATAGTTCCCCAAGTTTAAAATGGTATATATTTGCATATGAATGATGCATCAGCTTCTGCATCTGACTTGCTTTGGTTTATCAACAATGGGCAATGTTGAAAGAAGTTGCTGTGGCCAATGTCAAAGAGGTTACTGCCTATGTTCTCCTCTAGGATTTTGATAGATTCTTGCCTCACGTTGAGGTTTTTCATCCATTTCAAGTTTACCTTTATGTATGGTGTAAGATAATGGTTGCATTTCATTCCACTATACGTAGCTGTCCAATTTTCCCAGCACCATTTATTGAAGAAACTGTCTTTTTTCCACTGGATATTTTTTCCTGCTTTGTCAAAGTATATTTGAGCATAGATTTTTGGGTCCATATCTGGACTCTCTACTCTGTTCCCTTGGTCTATGTGTCTGTTTTTGTGCCAGTACCATGCTGTCTTGGTGATCACAGCTACTTGTGGAGCATAAGGAATAATATGGAGGACATTAAGAGAAGGAAAGGAAAAGTGAATTGGAGTAAATTAGAGAGTGAGACAAAGCATGAGAGACTTTGGACTCTGAGAAACAAACTGAGGGTCTTGGAGGGGAGGGCGTGGGGGGATGAGCCTGGTGGTGGTTATTGAGGGCACGTATTGCATGGGTAAGGGGCATAAACAGTGAATCTTGGAACACTGAAAAAATTAAATTAAATTTTAAAAAAACAGTGGGCAATCTGACTTTTACATGCTGGAGGCATCCCTTTTTCAATAAGCTGATTTTTAAATTAAATTAAAATCAAAACCACTCCTTTGGATGCTCAGATTAGAACAACTGACAGCCTCTTTAATGATTAAAAAAAGCAGATGGTGATGCCTTGGAGCAGTTTGACCAGTCTAAATATCTTGGAATCTATAATATTCCTCTTTTCCCTCTTATCCATGTATTAAAAGGTGGAAGATCCTATTGTTCATATAGGTTGGAAACTCCATACATGGTAGAAGAGGAGGAAAGAAAGAAAGTGGTAGAATATCTATTATTCTCCAAGCTAAGGACAGAAAGGAGAGGCTATATGAGCTCAGAGGTGAAGAAAGTGGCCTTATACAAATTGGAAAACATATCTCTGACACTGACTTTAGATTTGCAAACTCATGGCTGGAAAGGTGCCTTGCTGCAATCAATTAAGGCTACCAAATTTCTCCCGGTGATTACAGCAGTGTTTGTTTACAGATATCTATTTAAAATGGCAATTTAATAAGTTATACTTTTATTTAAAGCAGGTTACAGTGGCACTCCGGCCCCACTAGGTACTAGACCATGAATTAGAAAGAACCTAAGGCTTAGCTAACTGGGATAAGAGAAGATGAGTGTATTTTTAAGGTTTTAACTTATACCAAACTGAGAATCTTTTGGTTAAACCAAAACAGGAACATAAAGTGCCTCCTTTGCCATTAAAGCAGCTATTACTAAGGTTTAAATGAACTAACTTAGGGGGCACCTGGGTGCCCACTCAGTAGGTTAAGTGACTGACTCTTGATTTTGGTTCTGCTCATGATCTCAGGGTCATGAGATCAAGTCTTGCATGGAGCCCCACATCAACCCATCATCTGGTTATATGCTCAGTGGGAAGCCTGCTTGAAATTCTCTCCTCTCTCTTCCTCTGCCCCACCCCCATGCACATGCACACTCTCTCAAATAAATAAAAATAAATAAATAAAAGAACATAATAAAATGGCATCATCTATTATTGCAGATATAACAGTTTGCAAGTTTGTTGTCTATACTATTGCAAAGAATAATGGAGTAGAACTATTATATCTGATTACCAGGATCTCTCACAAGACAAAATGCCTTTCATGAGGTTACCTCAGTGAGACAAAACTTAGAATAAATTCAGCCACAAAGACCTTGTTTTCTGATAAACTCCTTTGGCCATTTCTGGATTCGGTGCTTTTCAAATCCTTCCGTGACACACCATCTCGCAAATTCCTCCAATGACAGATCTTAGACCTGCACGTTTTTGAGTGAAGAAGTTCAAGGTTCACCATAAAACCTAAAATCCCAAAATACCCTCCTAGCTTTGTCACCTGCACACAAATATCCAGCCCCAAAGGATATGTTCCAAAACAATTCTAGAGACTGGTATCTCATTGATAATCCTTTAGCCCAAGCGATGGATAACTGCTTTGTATTCTCCCTAAATGGCAGAATAATTAGTCCATGGGACTCCATTCAGCCCAGTTGCAAACGAATCGGCTTTGTCTGCCTACCTTGAGCTGTGTGTAATTCTCCAAAAAAACAACTTTAATCATGGCTCCAAGGACCAGTTCAAACATTTTCCAGTCTGGAGCTCATTGATTTTTCCATGTTTTGGGATTTGTTGGGGATAAGACATGTAGGAAAGAAACTGAAAAGACTTGCTTGTCAAAAGGCCACAATTTTAAAGCAGATGTGTGAAATTGCCTTCCCTTGGCCCAAAGTAAACAGGCAATTACCCATCTGGTAAAGACAGAGACCAAAAATACCTGAGGCTAAGACATAAAGCATCTATAAAAGAGGAAAACTATCTCACAAGTATTTTGCCCATACAATAAAGAAATAACACATGATTTTGGTATTCTTAAAATCTCTTTTTAAATTATGACTGGACTTGATTCCCCATATTTATTTCATAACAAAGGGGTTAAGAGAACGCTAACAGAAAAACAACTTCATAAATATTTAAATGACAAATTTAGATTTATGATTTCCCATCCTGATGGAGTTTTTGGTTCTTAAACATCTTATAATAGGACAGAAATGTCATTAAATATATAGAAAGACCCAAAGAAGATGAGGATCTTGACATTTCAATGGACTTTTTTGAGTATACAAACAACCCAAATGATCTAGCCCTATAAAACAACTTGATTTTCTTCTCCTCTGTTATCCTATTAGCAGTTTCCCTACTAATCATGGCCTATGGAACTTGTTTTATCATAAAGCAATTGGAAAACTTTCACCTACCAAGTCACCCAAATACTGCATAATTTTATCTAGCTTACTATATTGGGGCCTGGCTTCCACTATTTCTTCAAATGAATTCCATTACACCAAAACGTCCTTTGAAATGTATTTTGCTTTCCAGTTCAAATATTCTTGATTAATTTCTTCTCTGATCCTAGTCTATTCCATACTGGACTATTTGTGCTACTTGGCCATAAATTCCTAGAGAATAAAATTCTTAATTGTCCAGTGTGATCCCTTTATATAATTTCCATCCCCCAATGCTTTCTAAGTGCTTAAAAATATAAAAATTTTTAGTGTCAACCAGTCAAGAAAGCCCCTGACATCTATTTTCTTGATGAATAATGAATCCCTTTCCCAGGTAATTATAATACATTTTAAAATAGACATTAACTATGACAACTAAAAGTTCCAAGTGGATGAGGAAAACATTTTATTTTTTAAAAGTGGGGGGCATAGTGTCTCTACTTCAAAGCAGATGAAGAAAACTGTCCTAAAAGAATTCTCTGACCAAAAGGCCCATGCCAAAATAATGCTAGCAAACAACCTCTAACAGCATGGATGTTTCATTAGTTAAGGACAATTTTTTATCCCAGCAACTATCTTACCAATAAAATGTACATAATGCTTTGAAAGGAGTCCAATTATCTGGTGCAGCAATGTAGTTGAAATAAATAAAATCATGCACCTGTCCCTCTATTACTGACAGTCCAGCCACTGCTGACACTCAGAATGGATAAAAGTTCCTGGACATCAGAGGAAAAGGGAGATTGGGCATTGAGTACTACTGAGTGCCTCTAAACCAGCAAGGTAACTGGGCATGTCAGAGATTAAACCTATCATCTTATGATGGAGTTAACTAAAAGTAAGCAAGAAGTTCAGCCTCAGAGCTGATAGATTTAAAAAGAAAATGCTTACTTCTGTGACATTATTCAAATTAGGACATCAAGGAAGAGTCCTTCATGATATTCTTATTAAAAATAAGATCTTGATTGTAATAGTCTCCTTTTACTGTCTGTTTTGCTTTGTTGACACAACATTAATAAGGTTTCTAATAGTACAAGACTCTGTTCTTATACTGATTTCTAAAATCATAAAGAGTTATTCATTTTATCATTGAGCCAACCTTGGTCAATTCAGTAAACCCCAGATATAAGCAAAGCTAAAGTAATGAGAACTTTCACAGTCAATAATAACAGTAACTGACACATTCAATTCCCAGAGACAGGCACATAGTGGGCACTCAAAAATATTGTTTGAATGAATGGGTGAAAGATACATATCTACTCATGGATTGTTCCTACCTCACATTAGAATACTGTATACCTGAGATAGATGAAAACAGCTGAACGTCACATATATATGATTCAATATATACATAAGCATGCTATTGTTCAAGTAATTAAACATTTCACCATATATATATATATATATATATATATATATATGCATGAGGCTGAAGACATTTTTAAAAGATTCTATGTGAGCAAAACCAGAGGAGAACTAACCACATGAATTGCAAAACATTATATCTAGCTTCAAAGATGCTAATTCAGGTCCAGGGGGATCTAACCAACCTCTTTGTTGAAGTAAAGATAAAACTTTTTGACAGCAAAAAAAAAAAACTTTTTAACAGCAAATGCAATTCTGATAAAATGGAATTTTCAATTACTCTAGAACATCTGGTCCATGCTACCATTTCTGGAGCCCAGCAGCACACTGCTTTGCAATGTCACAAAATATTCTCTATTAAGAACTCCCTATTTTGCCAAGAGACTAATTGAAATGAGAGTTTGGAAATTTAGTGAGGTAAGAGGTGAGTCAGGGGGATAGGTAAGAGGATAAGCAAAGGATGTTCAGTCACTAAATCATCATTGCATTAAAAGGCTAGAGGAAATAAAATTACACATTGCTGGTAGAGTGTTGGAAGTGTAAACATCTTAATACACCTGTGATTGAAACTAGACTATGCATAGTGTGAAACCTACAGAACATTTTCATAGCTAATTTGTAATAGCAGTTGCATTCAGCACAGATCAAGTTCTTTTGATCCATGTTTTACACAACAAATCATTGTGTAAAATGATATTCAGGTGATGAACTACCAAGCAAACAAATTTAGTAAAATGCAAAAGGATTTCTATTTCCAGAAATAAAGCAATCATTACATTGCATTTGGATGCATCTGGATACAAAAGCAGATAGATGTTATTGTGAGCTTCTGTATGTTGTTTCCATTTGGTATCAATTAGCATGAACTCCAAACTAGATCCACATTAGAAAAATTAGAGTCATCTTTTCAGTTGATGAATCTACAATCAAGAGTTAAAATCATAAAGTAAAAGACAATGAGTACGATTTGAAACAAATTAGTTGAGCTTGGGACTAGTATGTACAGTTCTGGGACGTGATTCCTAAAAGGACTACATATTTAAGTAATCATAATAGTATATCCAAGTCATCACAAATGGTCATGCAAAGAAGCATGAAAGGGACAGAAGCCTATTAATACCAGCACTAATCAAGCCAGAAATAACTCTGAAAGGAAGAGATTCAGACCCAGTGATATCCCTAACTGCAACAAACCCATGAACCTCTTGCACCTCTGACCTCTCTAATGGTCAGTTACTCTTTTTGGAGACTGTCTGCTGCAGTTGCATAAGGCAAAATTCTTGGCCCTGCCATACATTGGTAATTTTACCAAATAAGTCAAATTCAGAAAGAGAAGGCACTGGTAAAGGATTTGAGTGTGACTTCCAAGCTCAGAAACAAATCACCTCAAGAAGCAAATCAGGTGGTAAAATATGGTGAATGACAACACTTACTTGTTCTCAAGGCACTCTGAGAGCTACAGAGAGATAACATTCCAAAAAGTGCTATTTGTGAGTAGAAAGTACAGGATAAAGAATTCTCCATCACCTTCTTTTCTGGGAAGCCATGACAATAAGAACTGAATTACTGGGAACAAGCTGAGACATATTAATTCAAAGGCACTCAAATGATAAATGTGTAATTCATTACCTGGCAATAAGGAAATTCAGCTCAGTCAATTCATCAACCAAGTGACCTGGTCTTAGGCAAGTTAAGAGTGATACCAGGATTGATAGTAATCTGGAAAGCAGAGATTTCTGTCATTCCTTCTTATCTCCACCCTGACCCAGCTCATGGATGTATTAGGTTGGGGCAGTCAAAACACAATCCAAACTCAAGTGGCTAAACCCCTGGCTTTGCCTTCTGGATGCAAAAGCCTTCCAGACATTCTTCTTCGGTGGAATATAGTGATTCTGGGTTCCATCCCTAGAGCACTGTTCCCAGAAATGGGTTGCTCAAAATTAAGAGATTTTGGCCTTTACCCTGAAAGTCACAAAGCACCTTTAACATTCACATTAAGCATTCTTTTGCTATAGCAGTTATAAGAACAAAACCAAAAGAAACCTTGGCAGTGGGAAGAAACACAGGACCCAGGTGTCTGGGAAAGTGAGGATCAAATATAACTTGTACCTTTTCCTCAACTGCTGGCAACACAGTAATAGCTCACTGAACGACCCATTCCTGCTCAAGGAAAAAATTAACGGATGCATAAAATTATCTTTATTTTGAAAATCTTGATATTTCCTATCAATCATGGGTCTCTATATGTACCAAGAAAATGCTGTGCTAATATCCAAATTAGAAAACACAGAAATCTACAGATATGAAACCCAAGGTGAGCTAAAACAAGGGCACTTGGGTTTGAGATGCCCATCACAGTATCAATGAACCAAAGAGACCAGGGACTCTTCTTTCTCCCTCAAAGAATCTTTGAGACTTTCAGTGCAGGTCTGAGTCCAGAGGAGATTCCATTTTCCCTTGTGACCTTTCTAAATTGGTAGTCCAGAAGAAATAGTATCATATTGCCCTGGAATTAATATACCTAGAACCATTCTTGTTAGAATGGTTACAAAATTAGGCATATGTGGTAAATTTGCTCAGTCATTATCTTTCATATATTCTGCCTCAGGATAAAATGAGATGTACTATGTGAATCCTAGTTTGAGATAGTAAAATGCTATAAAATGATAATTGTTAAAATTGTTAGTGTTGTTTGAGGTAGCAATAACTGAGGTGACACAATTTATGCGCCCAATCTAGAGCTGATTTGGGATATAACAGACAAGTACTATTATGGAAAGCTCACAAGTACTGGGAACTCATAAGCTAGAACCTGAGATGTAAGCAAGACTGGAATTCCACCTGTACTTAAAGTTTAACGATTCAACCAAAGTGAAAAAAGCAAACTCAAGGGTTGGCTTAAGATTTAGCCACTGCTGGAATGACAGAAAAAAATTAAGATACATATATATTCAAATTGAATTCTGCGAAAAAATATGAAAGTGTTGCCAAAACGAAACAGCAAAAAGTGTCTGTGTGTACACACGTGTGTGGAATCATCATCTTATACATAGGAGAATCTTAGAATAATGCCACACATTTGCTTTAGAAAACTCTCATTATTATATGACCTACATCACACACACACACACGCGCGTGCGCGCGCGCACACACACACACACACACACACACACACACACACACACACCATATCCCATCTGTAAGAAACACTCCTTCAGAAAAATTAAGCATAGTCCACTGATACTGTTTTCCTAGAAAAATGTGACAAAAAATTAAAACAGAGTTATTCTAACCAGGCATAAAGTGAGAATCAGTTATAACCATTTCTTTTCCTGGATTATCATTTTAGAAAGCATCTAACTAAAACCCTTTCTGATATAAATGAAAAAGCACTTTTTAGAGATGCAAGGCTAGTAAATGATACATACCAGTCTGTACCCTGTGACACATTACTAATCCTGTGAGAATTAAACAGTCTCTGTTTCAGTTATATAAATGTTTAGTTTTCTCATCTTTAGTCTTAGTAAGGTTGCCCAGAAAGTATATTATCTCTGTGGATGTCACCACTTGCCAATTAGGGAAGACAGCAGTGCACAATCAGTAATGACCTCTATATATTATAGACTTTGACAATTCAGTCAGCTAGTGAGGGGATGGATTTTAGATGGTTTAACAGAATCTACAGTGACAAAGTTTTCTTCTATGAAAAACATTTCCTTTTTGTAATTGTACAAGTTTTTTCATTTGGATTCATTTATAATACCAAAACAAAAGCATTTAATGATGTTTACAGTGAAATGAAACAGCTGAAGACCAGCACATAATCACCATATTTTGTTTTCTCATCTTTTAGCAGTGGGGCTTCCAGCTGAGCTTGCATCTAGCTTCTCTCAAGACATAGCCAAGCATTCTGAAGCTTCACAGAGCCTAAACACCAAGCTGAATTCATAGTTCTTAATTGAAAAAGACAGGCTGTTTTCCTAGTATGTTTTCATCAGTAAAACACTGAAAATGACATTTGTGCCCAAGTCCATCTGAACACTCTGCCTTAGCTGAACTCTGCTAACGTTTTTATACCTGGTTTATGCCTAGCACAGTTTTAAATAGCTCCTCTTACTAAAGCATGTGTGGATTCATACACAAAAATAGATTCCTCTTCATATATGAGAATGCCGGTCCTGAGATTTGCTTCGAGGTGTTTTTCATATGCCCAGAATGTTGCCTGGAATCAGCCATGTTTTCTTATGCAGGTGCCTCCTATGATCAATGGCAGGCATGTATGTGGTATCTAGAGGGATTTGGCATAGCAGCTCCACAGACAAAATGAGAAGTTTGGTACTTTCTCTCTTCAGTAAAGGGCATACAGTCTGTGGTCAGAGAACAGAGTCCCTCTCTGGGTAAGGTTAACCAGCCTGATATGGAAATAAAACCCACCCCTTTGGTCTCATTAGTGTTATGTTCTGTGCAACTCAACTGATCAGTTAAATTTCATGTACTAAAGCAAAAAGAGGCATTTACTCCTGGTGAAAAGACATCTGCTCATTTTCTATGTGCTCAGTACAGTTATTATTGAAAGGAATGAATGTAATATGTATATGTAGTCAGCTTTGAAAATGCCTGAACATCACACAAACCCAGGGGATCCACTCAGGGAGGATAAAGACAAATCTGGTCTGGTGTCAGGACATCTCACAATGCTGTAGATTATTCAGACATGAAGCACAGTGTCCACCTTGACAACACATTACTGTAAAGTAGTACAGTGTACCTACAAACATTCTGGGTTCTTTGGGATCTATGACTGCAACTTACATCCAGCCAGCCCTTACCATGGTCAGGAATCTGAGATCCCATAGAGGTCACACTGGTATTCAGCACGTCGTTGACAGCAGTGTCACAATACAGGCTCCGCTGGACATCGTGCTCGCTGTCGGTCTGGTCACTCTCTTCATGACCACTATCCTTCAAGCTGTTACCCTCTAAGTCCTTGAAGGTAGAGTTGCTGGGTTGAAGAAAGAATGAGAATTAACAACTGTAATCATCTGATTTTTAAACTCTCTCAGAGCCAGGATGACGTCAGCTCTGTGGTGAGGTCAATAGTGACTGGATTGTCTAAAAGAGTAGAAAGAAGAGGAATTTCTGTTTAGAGATAATGGAACTTGGGACACTTGGATGATTCAGTTGGTTGACTGTCCAACTTGTAATTTTGGCTCAGGTCATGATCTTGTGGGTTGTGAAATTGAGCCCTATGTCACATCAGGTTCCATGCTCAGTAGGAAATTTGCTTGGGATTCTCCCTCTACCTCTCTCTCAAGAAAGTAAATAAATAAATCTAAAAAAATAAAGATAATGGGGGGGGGCACCTGGGAGGCTCAGTTGGTTAAGCGACTGCCTTCGGCTCAGGTCATGATCCCGGAGACCCAGGATCGAGCCCCACATCGGGCTCCCTGCTCAGCGGGAAGCCTGCTTCTCCCTCTCTCACTCCCCCTGCTTGTGTTCCCTCTCTGGCTGTGTTTCTCTCTGTCGAATAAATAAAATCTTTTTAAAAAAATAAAGATAATGGAACTTAACACTGCACAGACATTCCCACTATTGAATGTTGATGTAGCTAATACTTCCATTCAATTATATTCAATGCATTACTACAGGCAAGATGGAAGAAGGTACAAATCTGAAACAACCACCTGCAAAGAATATCATCTCTTCTTATATAATCAAAATAAAATAATAGCTAATGTTTACTGAGCAATTACTGTACATAAGGCACTATTATAAGTGCTTGACATGAATTAACTTTTTTAATCACCACAACTATATAAGAGAAAGGCATCACTAATGTTCCCATTTACAGATGAAAAAACAGAAGCACGTGGGAGATAAATAATTGCCCAAGCTCATACAGCTAATGAAAATGCAAGATCTAAGTCCAAACCCAAGCAGTCTAGCTCCAGAGCCTGGACCCTTAACCACTAAGTATACTGCTTCTCCAAAGATGTCTTCTAATCACCTGCAAAAATTGAAGTGGCAGAAATTGAGGTAATGCAATTAAAATATAAGGGACTATCAGGATCTGAGAACTCAGGTCAGTTTTTTTAAGACTATTTATTTGACAGAAAGAAACACAAGCAGGGTCTAGTGAGAGAGGGAGAAGCAGGCTTCCCGCCAAGCAGGGAGCCTGATGCAGGGCTCGATCTCAGGACTCTGGGATCATGACCTGAGCCCGAAGGCAGACGCTTAACAACTGAGCCACCCAGGCACCCCAAACTCAGGTCAGTTTAAGTGAGAAAGTCAGAGAGAGATTCAAAGAAAATGAGGAGAGGCAGAAGCTGAGAAGAGGAGCCTTGATGCATGCACGGTTAAGATAAAAGTGAGGACCAGAGAGTGAGCTCTAATAAAACTGTGGGTATAGTTATGCTAGGAATATGAAAACTTTCAGCTGAGTAGTTTATGGGTCAATTTTTCTGCATTTGTTAAATCAATCCACCATACAATGCACTAAATATACAATCCAAGAACCTCAAAAAATAGAGAATAATATCTAAAATATACCCATGGAGGCCCCACATGTTATTTCTAATGCTTTCTATATCCTGACAGAATCCGCAGATGTGCAACAGTATGGACCATAAATTATGAATCTGAAATACTTAGTGAATGGTGAATCTATTCCCCAATCAGTGAGGAAGCAGCAAATACAGACTCAAGAAAATGTGTTGTTATCTCAACAACGGAGAGTGTCATGCTTGTGAATTAGGACAAGTCCCAGCGGACCTACTCTACCTCTGAAAAGGGAACCTGTGGAGATAACAGTGGAAACTCGTTTGATATGCCAACCTTGACCATACACAGGCCTGACTCTCTGAGGCTTTGATAAGAACATTCAGTACACATGATGAAGAGCTATGCCATGGACACAGTAGATATATTGTCATTCTCCACACTGGTCAAACGGAATCACTGCAGATTTTTAACATATGACCAAACTAGATGTAGAACACTTGCTGTTCTGAATATGAATCGTAAAAGATCAAAAGGGCAGGGACTGGAAAGCTGTAATTATAAGAAAATGAAAAGCAAGAGCAATTATAGCATTGACCTGTTTGCTAATTATTTTCAAAAAGGATCACTGAGCATCACCTGTATTAAAACTAAATTCATTCAATAAGCCATCTCACTCAGCTCCTCCAAATTATGTCATGCAGTTCCTCAGCCCTGTGGACCCACCAGCATGCGATTCCATTAAAAAACCAATCATCCTAAAATTCTTTTATGGTCAAGAAGACCACTTGGAAATGTAGGCTTTAGAGTGTGTAGCCATTTCTAGCTTTATGGCACAGATGTTGGGGCGTCCTGTAAATATTAAATCCATAGCTTGAACAGATTCAAAGTTTGTCTTTTAGAAAAAACAAAATATTTGGTTCTGCCACATGGACTCCTGCATCTCAGAAGAAAGGAAATGACCTGTCTGGTTTGTATATTTTTTTAAAACAAAATTAATTTTTTGACCTGCATTTCTGGTACCTGGAGTGCATGAAAACTTCTTTAGTCTACAATACAAAATTGTTGCTCTAAGCCAGAGACTTCAACCCTGAATTGAATATATTTCAGCAGTTGCCAAAATAGGCTTGAGACATGTTCAGGAGGAATATAAGGACAATGCAGTTTGCCATCCCTTAGACCAATGTTTCTCAACCTTGGCATTTTTGAAATTTTGGGCCGTGTAATTTTTTGTTGTCAGAGACCATCCCTGCACATTGTCGAATGTTCAGCAGCATCCCTTTCCTCTACCCAATAGATGCTAGTGGTGTTTCTCCCAGAAGTTATAACCAAAAAGGCCTCCAAACATTGCCAAATCACCCTCACTTGAAAACCACCACTTTAGGTTCTTTAAAACTCTATTCCTGCAGCATGTTAAATTTCCAGACTGTGGTGGAAAGAGCACTGTCATTAGAACAAGTGACAATCCGTACTGTGCCACTTCATCGATGGGACCCTGGGCCTGATATCTAATCTCTTTCAGCCTCAATTTCCTTGTCTGTAAAATGCTTTCGCTAAAATCTTCACAAGGCCATTTTGAGGACTCAATGAGATACTGTACATGAAGTACTGAATAAACACAAATGCTCGATAAATCATTACTTTTTATTGTAATCATTACTCCATATGGTAATGTCTTCATTGAATTATAGTTAAATATTATGTCTGTGGTGTTTTTATAGGATTGATACAGGAAATCTATACTTAATGTTGCTCTGTCTTCCATAAACTATAGTCAGACATTGTCCACTGTTAATTTCTCCTAGAATTTAGGAACAGGAAAATAAATGTGTGTCCTTCCATTATTGAAAAATGAGAACTATATACCCTGGTGTACTTACCATTTTGTCTTGGTTTCTCAAAAGCTTCACAATAAATATAATATTTAATTGCTGTGATTTGGATGCCAAGGATCAGTATTTATGTTCATCCAATTGGTTTAGATCTGCTTCTTTTAAAGTTTGATCAGCCATTTTATATGCATCTGAATATTACAAACCATCTCAGAGATGTTGTTTTTTAGGTAGAAATGAGAAAAATAATAAAATAGTGAAGGATTGGCTACTTGGGAGTGGTAGTGTGAATAAAAAAAGTCAGGTGTTCTTTGCTAAAATCAAAAACACAAGAAAGAACAAGTGTTGGTGAGGATGTGGAGAGAAAGGAACCCTCGTGCACTGTTGGTAGGAATGCAAACTGGTGCAGCCACTGTGGAAAATAATATGGAGTTTCCTTAAAAAATTAAAAATAGACCTAACCTACCATCCAGTAATCCCATTCCTGGGTATTTACCCCCAAAACACAAGAACACTAATTTGAAAAGCTATATGCACCCCTATGTTTATTACAGCATTATTTATTATAGCCAAATAATGGAAGCAGCCTAAGCATCCATCAGTAGTTGAATGGATAAAGAAGAGGTGGTATATATATAAGGAATATTATTCAGCCACAAAAAGAACAAAATCTTGCCACCTTCAATAACACGGATGGAGCTGAAGAGAATAATGCTAAGTGAAACAGCTCAGTCAGAGAAAAATGAACACCATATGACTTCATTCACATGTGGAATTTAAAAAACAAAACAAAGAAAAAAAAGAGGCGAACCAAGGAAAAGCTCTTAGCTACAGAGAACAATCTGACAGTTAGTTACTAGAGGGGAGGTACGTGGGCGAATGCATGAAATAGGTGATGGGGATTAAGAGTACACTTGATGAGCACTGAGTAATGTATAGAATTGCTGAATCACTTTATTGTACATCTGAAACTAATATAATACTGTATGTTAATTATACTGGAATTAAAATTAAAAACACAATAATTTTTTTTAAAAGACTCCAAAAATGATAGTCACATTTTCTCTGAAAAAAAAAAATGCAAGCGGTTTCATGCCCCTCCTCCAAACCCTGGAATATTTAACCCACTTAAAGATCAGTTCATCCATCTGACAAAGTACCACTTACTCTAATCTTGTAAGGGCATTTAGTGGCTTAATGAATGAATTTGGGTAAGGCAGTTTAAGACCCAGTGAGCAAGATGCAAATTGTGAAACAGTCTGGCAAATGGCCACTCACCCAAAACAAATAACAATTTATGCCAGGCATAAAAAATGCTGACTTCACTTGCTTTATTACCTGTGTATCTCTTGGAAGATGAAAGACTGGTAAACCAACTTTTGTGGGACAATAAATTAGGGATACCTGTTTGTAATGGTATGGTAAATGCAAATGTTTCTATGACCACGCTGGTGGCCAACAGAGAAAGATTTGTTTGAAAACACCCAGAGCAAGACTCTGAACATGAGTTACTCAGAAAATGCTCCATGAATAAACTTTATTCAAATTCTGACCCGTATTTACCCTTTAAAATAATGAAAATCTTTCCAAAAGCCAGAATGATCTGAAATGAAACAGGCCATATCTTCCTAGTAGGTGACACCACATACCCAAGATGTCATCTAAGAGTATGAATGAGAAGGAAGTAAAACTAAAGAGTAGTGTAACTATGTTTAGAGAATATAAGGATGATTCCTCAGTGGTTCCTTGATCTCCTACCTGCATCACAATCACCTTGGGAACCTATGAAACCTGGAGATTCTCTAGGGACGAAGCTAAGGCCTTGCATTTAACAAACCTCTCAGGTGATTCTAATGCACATCAAAGGTCAGAAATTGCTGGTTTACAGAGTACTTTAGTGCTCACTCATTGGAAAAATGCTGAGGTTTTCTTCAACTTTGTTCATTCATTCATTCAAGAAACATGTACAGCCCTTGTTATAGACAAGACATGATACCAGGTGCGGCAAAACCTCAGAACAATCTTAGTGGAAAAGGAAAGCACTATATATGCATTAGGAGCCAAGGTTCATTTTCCTTTCCACACTGCTTCGCTATCTTGTACATTTCCTGCTTTATTTCCTTTGTGTTCCAACCTCATGCCCTGCTTGCCATTGCTCCAAAAGCACTGCAGGTGTAGATATCAGATAGCAGCACAGAAACCAAGTGCGAGGAAAGAGTGTTGCAGCAGGGGCAAAGTGCAACTGCCGACTTTCCTTGCTCACAGAAGATACCAAGGAAACAAATATAGCAGGAAGGAAGCATATCCAGAAAAAAATTCTGAACCATCTTGGCTTGTTAATCTGGAATCCTGACATAAGCCTTGGGCACACCTGTAGGTTGCAGGTGATGTTCTGAAAACATACAAACAAACAAAAACACAAAACAGTAACACCAGATTCTGTGGTGCAAAGATGATGTGCCATCTATCTTTCCTTTCCCTTCTTAATCATCCTTTACTCTTTCCCTTCCAGATCCGTCTTTACCCTTCTCAACTTTGATTTGTGTTTAGGGGAAACCCCTTGCTCTCTGCCTTTCCGTTGGTTTAACGGAGGTAAATAGATGTGAGAGAGAAAATGAAACCTGTGTGTAAACTGTCTAGACAAGACAGGTAACAAATGCTGGAGAATGCCCCAAAAAAGGGTCCAAGAAGCATCTGTGGATAAGTAGGAAGTGAAGTAAGGAAAAGAAAATGGATAGAAAAAGAAGTTCTCAAAATTGGCTTGAGGGGCACCTGTGTGGATCAGTCAGTTAAGCATCTGCCTTTCAGTCAGGTCATAAACTAAGGATCCTAAGATCCAGCCCCACTTCCTCCCTTCCTGCTCCCTGCTCAGCAGGGAGTCTGCTTCTCCCTCTACCCCTCTCCCTGCTTGTGCTCCTACTCTCTCTCTCTCTCTCAGAAAAATAAATAAAATCTTAAAAAAAAACAAAACAAGAAAGAGGACTTGATAGTAAAATTAAAACTGGTGACAAGATTCAGAATTTCCTGGCTGGGAGATTGTGCCATGCATATAAATGGATCCTCAAGAAACCACATACAGTGAAGCCCCGTTCAAACATCACAGTGAGAGCTATTTGAACACAGTTTGCAGGGTTTTTATCATCTGGTATTACTACTCTCTCTTAACATTTTCCACATATTTTACATTTAAAATAGTCCCCAGAAAAGTATAGCACATAAGACTTCCTGTATCTTGAAGAGAGCTGAATTCCAGCAAAAAAAAAAACCACTACAATACCACCGTGAACACCCATGAAATCAGCCTGAAATGTGATATTTCCCACTTCTGGACCGCCACGAGAGACAAGGAACATCGGCAAAAAGGTAGAAACAAATAAGAGGGTCTGGAGGCTTGCCCCCAGAGACAGGGGAGTGGGGGAAGAAGCCCGCAGAGCTGAACCATTGAAAACAAATACCCCAAAATGAAAGTGTTCTGTGAGTGAGGAATAACAGCAGATTACGGCCTGAAACAGGGCTAGACAGAAACGGGAACACAGCGGAGCCCGGGGCAAGGCAAGGAGACTTTTTAGCCCAGTGCCCCTGCGCGCCGCCCCCCGGAGCCGCTGCAGCTGCCGCGAAAGCAGCGGGAGTGGAATCTATTTTTACACCGCTGTCCTTCTCTCCTGTACTCTCCACACCGTGGGCCGCACGCAGACCCCCCCAGGGAAGGCGTTTTTACAGACTTGTGTGGGACCAGAGAGGCCCCAGGTCCCAGGGCACAGACAAAGTTGCGCGATCCAAAAGGAGTTGTGGCTTTGAGGTTCAGGAGTGAAACGACAAGCGGGGACGGGGGCAGAAATCAATACAACGTCTGCAACAGCCCGGCTGTGACAGGCTGCCAACCAAGAGGCTGGAAAGAGCCCCTCTCTGTGTAGAGGCTCTCTCTGGGAGGGAGGTCTGGGCGCAGACATCTTGCTCTGACCTCACTTCCTCAGCAGCTGGAAAAAGACGTAAAAGAACAACGCTCCGCTACCAGAGAATTGTAACCTGATAACCTGGTTACCATTAAGACCAACCTCTAGCAAGGGGGCAGAGACACTCACCCTAGGTAAAAGGACTGAAAGGGAACGGCACGCCCCGCCCCCAGAAAGCAAGCCAGAAGCTCAGGAGGACTACATTCCAATGCAAAACCCCAAATCGGGGGAAAGGCAATTTATTAAACTCCTGGCACTGACTACAAGTACCAAAAGCCCTACAACTCATTGATACAGTTTTCCACCTCATTTACTTTTTTAAACTTTTTTCTATTTTTACATTTAAAGCTTCCACTTTAAGCTTAAAAATACATTCTCACGGTTTTTCTTCCTTCAATTTTTAGCCCCCTTCTTATCAAAACGTGATACCCAATACAACACCCCATAACATTTTTTATTTTTTTATTTATTTTTATTTATTTTTATTTTTTTCTCTTTTGTACCCTGAAATTTTTTCAAACACACCCCTAATTTTCTGCTTTTGTTGTTGCCTCTTGTTTCCCTGTTCGCTCTGTTTTTCCCTTACTTCTCTCCTGTTTCCTTTATTCTCTCTTTTACGTGTACATGTAGATACAAGCTTCAAGTCAATCCCACATCGCTATTCAATACTACTCCTATATACAACCAGTTCTAATCCCCCTATATCTTTTGAAAGTGGGCTCCTCCAACAATAACAACAAGACAAACTCGGGAGCGTCTGAAACGCATTCCTTGCCCACAAGGAGTATCTGCCCTCACCTTCCCACTCTAGTTTGTCAGTGTGTCTGTGTAATTGTCTTTGTTTCTATATTATATAAATACTGGTCTTGGGGGTCATATAGGTTGGGCTTCGCTTTTTGATCTCTTCATTTACCCTTGATAACCCTTTTCTTTACCCTGTAACAGCTTTGTACCATATAAATCCTATCACCAGGCCCCGCTCTGGCAAGGGTGTCTTTTCTTGCTTCCTCTCTTCTGTTTTCTTTTATATTTCTCCTCCCTTTTCGGTGGTGAACTCTGGTTGCTCCAAAACCTTCCAACGACCAATCCACCTAGATAGTGGCTGAAATATGTAGCCATACACCCCCTCAACCACTCCTCGCCACATGACTCGGAGAAAGAACACCCAACAGAAGAAGAACCCTGAGACTGCAACCTCGGTCACAAAATTACTGGAAATAAACATAAACAATATGACAAATATGGAATTCAGGGCAGCAATAGTCCAAGCAATAGTCAATTTAGAAAAGAACATTAGTCTCAAAATGGAAGCCATAGTAACAGAAGTGAAAGCTGAGGTTAGAAAGGCTTTAGATGATATGCAATCTAATTTAAATATGCTAATAGCCAGAGTAAGTGAAGCTGAAGATCGTATCAGTGATTTAAAAGACACACGGAATAAGAAGGAGGAGCAAGAGAAGTCTTGGAGCAAACAACTAAAATCCCAAGAAAACAGAAAAAGGGAAATGAATGATGCCATGAAATGCTCCAATATCAGAATTATTGGAATCCCTGAAGGAATTGAGAGAGAAGCCTAGAAAATACTGTTGAACAAATCATGGATGAAAATTTCCCAAATCTGAGGAATGAAACAAATGTTCATGTCCTAGAAGTAGAGAGGACACCCCGCAAGATCAATGAGGCCAGATAAACCTCCAGGCACATAATAGTAAAATTCTTGAAACATAAAACCAAAGAATATGTCTTAAGGGAAGCTAGGAGAAAGCGATCCCTTACCTATAAAGGGAGGACCATCAGAATAACGTCAAACCTTTCCACAGAAAGCTGGAAAGCCAGAAAGGGCTGGCAAGACATATTCAGGAAGTTACATGACAAAAATATGCAACCAAGGATAATGTATCCAGCAAGGCTGACATTCAAAAGGGAAGGAGAAATAAAGAGCTTCCAAGACCGCCAAGGTCTAAAAGATTATGCAACCACCAAGCCAGCACTACAAGAAATACTAAGAGGGGTTCTTTAGAGGAGAAACAAACCCAAGAGTGACACAAAACAGAAATATACAGAGGTAACTTATAGAAACATGAACTCCATAGGCAACATGATATCAATACAAACATATCTATCAATAATCACCCTCAATGTAAACGGCCTAAATGCTCCAATAAAAAGACACAGGGTTGCAGACTGGATAAAACGACAGGACCCATCCATATGCTGTCTACAAGAGACTCATCTTGAATCGAAAGACACTTCCAGATTGAAAGTGAGGGGATGGAAGACCATCTTTCATGCCAATGGACCCCAAAAGAAAGCCGGGGTAGCGATTCTCATATCAGACAAAT
>PITA01028375.1:0-19481 GCA_004023965.1 Spilogale gracilis
AAATATGCGCCCTGACCAACCACAAAGGATGTCCTGCTTCTCGTGAGCCACCGCCAGCCCACGGCCCTCTGCCCCCCTGTGGGCTCTCCCTTCCCGCCCCCTCAGCCCCGACAAGCTCTGAGCAAGAAGCCCACGCCCCTCTCGTTGGCACGAGCGGGTAGGAGCCCAGACGTGGAGCCCCTCCCCAGGGCTTGCAACAACCGTGGCAAGCCAGCCGCCGGCCGCTCGCCGGGAAACGGGGGTGACAACAGCTTCGCCCTCACAGGGAGGTCGTGGGGGAGCAGAGTGGGCATCTGAGGCTTCGGAACAGCCCTGGGTGGGGAACGGGCCTGTCCCCCGTCCCCCGTCCCCCGTCCCCACTTTCTGTATCGGTAAATGGAACCAGATACTCAGGTGTTCTCGCGGGGATTGCTTTTCACCCTGAACGCTACAAAGTGTGAGGAAATCTCTAATTTCAAAGCAGCTTGACACTATTTCGGGACTTCTGTGCACATTCCTTAATTTTGTTCTTTTTTCCCAAGTTGAACACTCCGTCCAGGGGAGGCGCCCGGGAGCTCACTATCATTGCCGAAGGGCCACCAGCCGCGAGAAGACCAGCAACGTCCAGGGTTGTCGGTGCCGTGTTACGTGTCTGGGACTCACCTGCCCCCTTCCGTGCCAGCCTCCGCGGGGTGGGCGGACGCCTTCCTCCTACTGAGCGTGGCGGGTGCTGGGAGGGGCTGCTTAGCGTCTGCTTCAGGGTCCTCGTTGGCTCTTCCCCCGGTTCCTCTGCGGCTCTCTTTCTCCAAGCCTGCCACACTTTTCCTCTGCAGGTGCAGAGACTTCCCGGGCCTCCGATGTCACCTGCCCCAGACAACGTCCCGCAAGTGTCAGCACGGATCTCGAGTCTCATCCTGCGCACCTGTTCCTTCCATAATGAGAATGTCCCTGTTAGGGGAGCCTGGGCGGCTCAGTCGGTGAAGCGTCTGACTCATGATCGGGCTCAGGTCATGATCTCAGGGTCATGAGATCGAGCCCTGTGTCAGGCTGCGTGCTGGGCATGGAGTCTGCTTGGAATTCTCTCTCTCCCCCTGCCCTTCCCTCTCCTCTCTTCCTCTCTAAGAAACAGACAAATAAAACCAAGCTCTACAAATATATGAACTGACGAGGACAGCCTTCTATGGCTGGTTACTTCCTTCCTCTCCATCTGGACTCCCCAGTCTAAAACTGCCACCCGCCCACCCCCGGGGAGAACCCAAGCAACTCAGCCCCCTCCTCCCCTGCTCTGCTTGGACGTTCCCACGGGGCATACTACTTTCTAACACATTGCTTTATTTCCTTATTTATTATGTTTCTTTATGCTCATCTTCCTACATTAAGAATAAAGTTCCGTAGCTGAAACAGTGCCTGGCGAGCGCCTGGGAATAGCCACAGGACCGAAGGCCAACTGTCCGGCTTGCCCAGGCCACACTCAGCGACAGGCTGACACCCGACTGCCGTGGGCCTGCCCCAGCCCAGGCCTGGGAACCAGTGTTCACAAACTCTGAGAACACCTTGACCTTCCCAGGCCATGACCGACCCAGGGCAGGGTCACTTTCCTCAGTTTATTTTTCTTGTACTTTATAAAAGTATTAGTCCTACGGTGGATCAGAAATTAAAAGCAAAGAAACAAAGCAAGTCCTTCTCCACAGGTCGTTTGAGAAGCACCAGGCCAGCGAAGGAGCGAGGTCTGAGGGCCTGGGACACAGGAGAAGTACATTTCTAAGATAGAAGTTGAAATCGAGGAACATCCCAGGCGTGGGCTGCAGTGAGCAGAGCTGCTCATCCCGTAAGCACGCGGCAGGAGGCCGGGGGCAGGCCCGGGACCGGGGAGAGCCGATGCCTACAGCTGTCTGCCCCCTTCACCCACCCCCACATCCGCTTGCCTGGGGGGCTGTGGGGCGGTCACCACGTTGTCCAGCCACCCAGTCTGCTGGCCTTTCTGGACTGGCCGTCTCTCCACCACCCACCCCCATGGCTTCATGGTCAAGGTCGGCCAACCCTGAGTCTTGAACTTGAGGGTTCAGAAAGGGCTGAGCAGCCCTGTCCCAGGGGGCTGGAACGGTAACGTGGGAGGCCCAGCAGCTGCGGGCTTGACCTGCCGGAGGAGGAGAGTGGCGTGAGAATGGAGACAGCCCTGATAGCATCCCAGAACGTCCCAAGAATCCTGAGACCCACCTGCCCTGTGCACTTCGGGCCCCATGAAGAAAATACCTCGTCTCTTAGGCTTGAAGAAGCATGGGTAGGTTTTCTGTCGCTTTTAGTCTGAGAAGACAGCGCCCCCCCAAAGGGAACACCCCTGCCCGAGAATCAAGGCCACACCCTTCTGCTGGTTTGATGGTTCGGGTCCCTCTCCTTGTCCTGGCTCACTGCTGGCCACGCCCGGATGGACAGGGCCTCCTGAGCTCGCACACTGAACTCCTACCACGCTGGGGTTCAAATGGAGTGTCCAGGGCCTGGGTCCAGGTTCCTGACTGTCAGCACGTCGGTGGGTTTTGTGGCTCGACTCTGAGGGGATTTAGCGAGCTCGAGATTCAAGGACCGGCCAACATAAAGGGGCTCATTCTGCAGGGAACAGTGCACAGAGGCCGGCCTTCTGTGTGTGCAGGGGGCAGCCGCAGCCCCCAGGAACCCCCTCAAACACTCACCCAGGTGCCGCTGGCTTGGAGTGGGGAGATTGTGCTGGGACGTCTGGATGGCCTCACCTGAGCAGCTGAGAGCCTTCGGAGCTGAGGTTTTCCTGCAGGAGGAAGAACTCCATCTCTGGCCAGCAGCTTTGGCCAGTGCCCAGAAGGTCCAGTCTATGCTTCGTAAAGCCATTCCTAACGTTTCAGACGCGTCCCAGCAGCCCCCACAGCCTGCTGTAAATACACACACACACACACACACACACACACACACACACACACACACGTGCTCCTAGTTCTGTTTCTGCTTGAACCTGATGGACACGGTAGGTTGGGAACTAGGGCCAGGTTTTGGTGTAGTTGGAAAACCAGAGCATCACCTGAACCTCAGGCTTCCATTTATGCACATGCACGGGCCGAGGGAATGCCCGCCCCGAGGAACAAGAAGCCGAACTCCCCAGTTTCTCACGGCTTGGCCCCCCAGCACCGTCACAGGCTTGCACCTAGAGCGTATCCTCCGTCGGTCCGTCCGTAGGACCCGGGCCCAGCAAAGCCGAGGCCGGCAGCTCTCCTGGGAGCTTCGTGGGGGCTGTAGCCCCTGCAACAGGACACGAGGCCATTTCTGAACAACCGCCCGAGAAGAGATTCCAAGACAAGAGAAAATCAGAAAGGGAACCCGTGACTTTTCCTTCTTAACACCCCTGACGTGGGGGAGGAGACCCCAGCGCCGGCCTGGAGCCAGGGGGCCGGTCCACACAGCTCAGCTCAGTGGCCTTGGGAGAGGTGCCCCACTACTTGGTGCCTCAGTTTCTCCATTTAGAAAATAAACCGGATGACCTCTAAGAGGCTGAGACCTCTCCGTCGGGATCTGTGGTTCAGTCCGCGAGACACCAAGCTGGGCGTCAACCAACCACTGTGTAGCTGCGGCATCGCACCTGCATTTTGCATTTTCTCAGCTCAATTCCTGCTCTGGGATCACTGAACGATTAAGAACTTTGATCTTTAAAAGCCCCTGGCGAAGCTTCAAGCCTCACCCGAGAGCACAGCTCTCTTTCGCCTCGATGCCCCCCAGGTTTCTCTGCACTTACGGGTGCTGGGAGCGACCCAGTCTTGTTAGAGCTTGGACCCGGGCTAGAGCTCGGTGCTCTGTTTTAGCTCATCTAACACACTTACCCTGGGTCTGTCTCACGCACGAGTGCACGAAGGCTGCACTCTGACCTCAGTATTCGTCTTTGTCAGGGACACGCTGGGAAACGTCTGCCCCACCGAAGACTGTTAAAGCTGCTGATGGCCAGAAGGGCCGTTTCACAGGGAAATCGGATGCCTGCCTGGCACGCAAGACAGCCTTGGAAAAGCCCGCGTGGTGTGTGCCCAGGACCCAAGTCACCACTCCTTGCACTTGGTGTGCCTCCTTGTGATGGGTGATGCCTGGCGTTCTCGTCTGCACCCCAACGTTTTCCAAGGAGCTTGAGAATCTGCTTCTGCTCCTCTCGAGACATTTACGGAATGAGCCACAGCCCTTGAGAGCTTGATAATTCAAGTCAAATCTCCGACTTTCCAAACCTAAGGAATGAGACTCAGGGAAGGGATACCTACTCTGCACCAGGAACTGGCTGGGCTTCTCCACCTGGAGGAGGTGGTTGGTGATGAAAACCAAGTGCCTCCGGGCCTCTTGGAAACCAGAGCAGGGATAAACTGGGACGGTTGGGTGGGACTTAGGTCTGCAGACAATGCTGGAACTCAGCGCGGGACCTGGAGACTTTTCCAGATTTGAGTTTGTGTGTGCGAGTCTTTTCCACAGACAGGAGAGCACGGGTGCTGGTGAAACTACCGGGGAGAGAACGGTGCCGACACCAGACACGCTGGGCCCTCAGGACCACAGCGGGTTATTTTCCATCTGGAATGTGGCCACGCTTTAAACTAAGGAATCAGGGGAACCTGGAACCCATGGACTCGTGTATCGCTGTCGGGCTTTGCAGGGGCTGGTCTTTTGTAAGGGCTCCGCTTTGAGGGGCGCTGCTGTGAGTCTCCCCAGCCCCCCACGTCACTGTGGAGGGAAGTGACTTCGGGGACAGTGAAGTAGGAAGCAGCTGCCTCTGTGCTTTCAGGACCAGGATGGACGGGGACTGTACGGAGCCACCGGCTCTCCCAAGGGGCCCAGCCCCAGCATGAAGGCGCCGCGGGAACCGGGCCACCCGAGCCGCACTGAGAGGCCTCTTCGCACCTGGAGGACCAGAATCAAGACAGATAACAGAAGGTGTTAACCAGACATGGGGGCCCTCGCGTACTGCCTATGGGGATATAAAGCGGTGCGGTCACTGCAGGAAACAGTTTGGTGGCTCTTCAGAAAGCTAAGCATTAAATTACCACATGACCCAGAAATCCCACTCCAGACCTGTGCCCCAAAGAACTGAAAGCAGGTGCTGAAACAAACAAACGTACAAGCATGTCCATGGGGGCGTCCCCACGGCCACCAGCAAGAAGGGCCCCCGTGCCTGCACGTCCCCGGGGGCGTCCCCACGGCCACCAGCGAGAAGGGCCCCCATGCCTGCACGTCCCCGGGGGCGTCCCCACGGCCGGGAGAAGGGCCCCGCGCCTGCACGTCCCCGGGGGTGTCCCCACGGCCAGGAGAAGGGCCCTGCACCTGTCCGTGAGTAGTTACCCCAGCAGTGGTCTCTACAGACCACGGAACAGTGTTCAGCCATGGGAAGGAAGGTAGTGGGGACACCTGCTAGGACACAGATGGAGCCCGGGCCCCGTAAACGTTATGTGGACAGAGAGAAGCCAGACAAAGGAACACACGTTACAGGACTCCATTTTTGGCATAAAATACCCAGAAGAGGCGACTCCGTGCAGACAGACAGCAGGTGGTTCCTGGGGCTGGGGTGGGGGGAACAGGAAGCCGCCGCTAAGCGGGTCCAGGCGCTCCCCCGGGTAACGAGAACGTCCCGGGACCACGCAGAGTGCTGGCGGCAGGACAGCGGGAATGCTCTAACCGCCAGGCAACTGTTTCAAATGGTTAGTTTCATGTTACGTGAATTTTGTCTCAGTAAGAACGGTCAAAAGAAAAAGATCTGTCAGTGTGCCTCCATCCCTGCAGCATTTGCAGGTGTCACCGGGACAGCGCGGTGTTGGGAGCCGAGACACTCTCCGCTCGTCCACCGGACGCGGCTGAGACGCACAGGGATGAGGGCAGAGGCAGCCAAGTCCTTCTGGGAGCAGGGGCGAGCTTCCAGTCACCGGCAGGGAGCCCCAGCCTCACAGCGGCCCTGCAGGCCCCCCACCAGAGCGAGTTGGGCCCCTTCCCGGGAGAGAAGAGAATGTTGCCTCCGGACAAGGATCTAGAAAGTGGGTGAGGGGCCCCGACTGGTTTTCTGCTGCAGATTGTGACCAGAAAGCATCAAACGGGGAGAAAGTTCTGGAAGTCTCCTGAGGGAGGATTAGCAGGATCAGTGAGGTCTGTAAGACCATGTTCTGGCCTGAAAACACGTGTGGCTCCGGCGGAGCTTCTGCCGCAGGTGAGAGGACAGGTCAAGGAACGTGAGCTGCAGACGTAATACCTGCCCCTGGGCCGGCTTGCTCGTCCAGAGGCGTCTGTGGATCCCGAGACAGGGACAGCGTCAGCCTGCGTGCCGATTCCCCTCGCCCCTGCCCTGTGCTGGGCTGCAGAGAGTCCCCCACACCGGGGAGGGCGGCCTTCTGTGGAAGTAGGGTCTCTGCAGATGGGACCAGTGCAGATGAGACCTCCTGGATTAGGGTGCGCCCTAACACAGCGTGCCTGGAGGAAAACAGAGACACGGGAGAAGACCAGGCAACTCGGGCACTCTCTGTGGGCAGGTGCGCTGCCAACCTGGACGCCAAGGATGGCGGGCCCCACAAGAACCGGGGGGGGGGGGGAGGCTGGGAGTCTCCCTCCCTGCGGCCTGCAGAGCGAGCGGAGCCCTGCGACACCCTGATTTCCGACTTCTGGCCTCCAGATTGTGCAAGAATTTTTTTTTCTTTCATTTTAAGCTATCCAGTTGGTGCTTCTTTATTGATCAGAATGGGGTTTCTATGTTGAGGCAGGAGTCTCGATGCCCAGGCTCCTTGAGAGAACAGAAGTCTTGCCTTTATCCCCCTCGTCCCGGACAGCCACCGCTCCCGTGTCTCAAGTCCAGAGCTGGTCAGGCCGACTGGATCATAGCACAGAACAGGAACGAGGGAAGAAAAAGGCTTTGAGGCGAGAAGCTGCCCCACGACATCCCTGCCTCTCCCTTAGCTTCCCGAACGCGTGCCCTGGGTGGGGGGGGGTGCAGACGTCTGTGCTCCCGGGGAGGACAGAAATGGTGGGAAAGAAAAGCGCACTCACATTCCACAAGCACACAGGGAACCTGGTCCCGGCAGTGACTCGAAACACTGTGCCACTTGCTTTCCCTCCCATGTCCGTGGCCTCCGGAGATGGTCAAGGGTGATGGGCAGCAGGGGAGACTGTGTGTGTCCCGGGGGGCTGTGTGTCAACAAGTGCCCCCCATTTGCTATGAGGTCACCCTCCCTGGAGTCTGGAGAGCCCTGGGCTTTGGCAGAGGCATCTGCTCCCAGAAACTGGTTGAGAAGCAGAGCCTGCACGTATGTCCACACTGGGGTGCAGAACAGCGTGGCCGGGACAGCTCCCACCAGCCCTGTCCTCTGAGGAGGGACGGGGACCCCTCAGGTCCCCGTGGACCCAGAGAGGCCACAGAGGGACCGGAGGACCAGCTCCAACACTCTGCCACCAAAGGGTTGCCTAGGAGAGGGGGGCTGGGCAGCAGGTCTGTTTCGCACATCCAGAGGTGCAGGTGGACCCCCGAACTGGGGGGCGAGTGGGGGAGGGCACCCGAAGACCACCGGAGGTGGCCAGATGCCACCGTGCAACCCCACAATCAGATGAGAGGCCTTCACCGCCCCCAACCCGCAGCCAGCCACCGACACAGACGTCCCTGGGCGGTATGACACCGGCCGGCCCCCTAGGCGGGCTGCAGGGGTGCGTGTTGGGACAGAGAGCTGCCACCGCCTCCTTGCTGCAGCAGGCCGCCAGGGTTTGGAGCAGGGCGGGCAGCGGACTCTGGCTGCGGTGCTCGCACCTGAAGGGGCCAGGTGTTTACCAGAGACATGCAGCGCTTGCAAGCCGCCAACGTTAAGAGAAAAACACCCCATGCAACTGTTTACCGGGTTAAGCTGAGTTAAATTTAGTTTTCTGGTTGCCAGGCAGGAATGGGCCTGTCAGAGGCGCGAGCGAGCGGGCTGAAAATAGAAGCGTGTGTGCACGGCGGGCTGGCAGTCATCAACCACACCTACTCGGGGACAAGAAGACGCACGATGCACGAGCTCAGCACGGAGCCCAGCCACGGGGATACAGGGAGAACAAGGAGCTATGAAGGTGCAAGCAGGAGTGCGTCCGTCTGCTTGGCCCAGAGGAACCCACTCCAGACCGGACAAGCGGGCCAGCAGCCGGCGGCTGGAAGGGGTCAGCAGGACACGCCACCGCCCGGCAGGATGGACGCACACGGGGCACGAGAACGGAGTTAGAACCACAAACAGGAAGATTAAACGCTCTAGATCTGCAGGCACCATTTCTCACCAAGCATCTGAAATCGTAGAACAGTGTTTCTCGAAACACGGCCTCCTGACCGCACTATGTCCGAGTGGCCAGGACAGCCCACGGGGGGCGGGCGGCAGGGTCTCCGCGCTCCCTCGTTCCCGGTGAGCCCCCACCCGGTCCTCCTCTGTAATTCCTCACTCGGTCATCCACCGACACGCCGTCCGCTGCCCTTATGTGAGGCTGTTCTCATCACGACACCTGACTCCAGAAGGTGGCCCCAGCCTGATCCCCGGTGTCACCGGCTCACGCGTGTCCCCACCCTCCGCCTTCCCGCCCGCCTGCTTGTTCTGGTCCCGAGAACGCAGTCTGGAGACTCCCAGCCCTTACTTCCCTTGACTGTGAACACGTCTCCTGGTCTCCGACTGGCCCCTCAGCTCACTCCCCTGCTGGCCCGTCTCGGCTCTACCTTCTAGCACAACGTATTGCCTTTCTGATTCATACTGGCCAGCGCATGACGGTTCTATAACGTATAACAAAGAAAAGACTGTTCTCTGCCGAATTCTGAAAATTAGATTCTTAATGAGAAAGAAGTCCATTAAACAGGAGCTGATCTTCGGGGAGTGTGTTGTTCAGGGCAGGGAGTGGGGGGCTTCTAGAATAAAAAAGAGAAAGAAGGAGTTACCCACAGTGTACCTGACCCCACTGTGGGCCAGCTGCAGCCCTGGCTTCCTAAATGTACCTGGACCTTCCCTCCTTCTGACCCAGATGTTCTCTGTAGTCGATGTTTTGAGCCACTACGATGACACAGCAAACACTGTGGTCTAACGGGGAGGAGCGTCCTCATTTCGGGCCCCCAGCAGGTGAGCTCAGGCGAGAGGCGCCGGGGACCCGGATGGCGCCCCGGGGGGGCACAGAGGGGGCTCTTCAGGCCCTGCAGGCAGAGCAGTGCCCACCACGCCCCTCCCCGAGGCAGCCTCCCACCAGAACCACCACACACAAGACCGAGGGTGGAAATGCAAGGCTGCGTTTGGGGCCCGTTGGCCACTCGCCCTAGTTCCCTGGAGCCGCTGTCGAGGGACATCGGGCACACATGCGAGCTGGGAGAGCTTCTCCTGTCCACCCACCCTGGGGAGTCAGAGGCGAAGGCGCTGCCCCCCAGGGCAGGGTGGCCGGGGTCCGGGTAGCAGTAGTAAGGGTCGAAGCTGGCAATGTCATCGTCCAGGGACATGAGGGCCAGGGTCAGCCCTGCTGAAAGGCAGGAGGGAGCACGGCCCTCCAGCTGGCAGAGCCCAAGGAGGCAGAGCGAGACTCACTCAGGTGAAGTCTCTGGCAGGCATGGGTTATTGCTTTTTGGGAAGTTTAGGAAAAGGTGAGCTTCCTGGGCTCCGTGGGCAGCTGCCACAGCCTCCAAGCACCACTGTCCCACCGGTTACCGGCTGCCCCTCCTGTTCTAGCAGGAACGGCCCCCCGGCCCCGCAGACCCCGAGTCGGCTCTGCAGAACGGAGGAGTGAAGGAAGCGGTTTTGGCAGGAGGGCTCGGGATGGCCAGGCCCCCCCGTCCAGTTCCGGGGGTTCCCGAGAGAAAGCCCATGGGCCCAGCAGGCACCACAGACTGGGTGTGGGGGGACAGGAGGCTGGGAGCGGGCGGGTGTGTGTCCCCCACGAGGAGCTCTGCCCTGAATGGGTGTTTACGGAGCAAGGATTCACTTGGCTAACGGGATGTTTCTGCTCTGTGGGAAATGGAGAGCCCCGGAGGTTCAACCCCGGAACACAGAACCTCTTTGTCTTCGACTCTACGCTACCCCCCGAAGAACTGCTCTCCGTGGGGTGAAACAAGTGGCGCAGACCCTCAGCCTCGTCTACCCCACCAAGGACAGGAGGCCACCGGTGCACCAACGGCTGCCCAGACAGCAAAGCAAGGGGACCCGGGGCCGAGAGCAAGCGCAGGCTGCCTCAGACTGAAAAAAAAAAAAAACCAGTTAGTTTCTGTATAGAAATCGAGCATGAGTGTGCGTCTCAGTGTGTTCTCAAGATTCCCAGCACGGGAGACTGGCATCGGGAGCACGCAGCCCGGCCTGGTCCCACGGACATGATGGGAAACATTCCTTCGGGGGCTCGTCCAACAACAAACAGGTGTTCCTGAGTTGAGAAAAGATGTGCGGGACCCAGGAAGTGGCTCTGAAACCATTCGAATCAAAACAGGAAGGGGGTTTTGGACGGGCACACCTGAGTCAGGCTCTGTTCCCCAAGGACACCCTAAGGGACGCCCGCCTGTCGCGAGTTCTCGATACATGTGGCTCTAACAAAGTGCTCGTGGTCCAAATACCTCTGGAACGTGCCACAGAGTGCAGCCCTGGCTTGGAGACCAAGAGAAGACCCAAGCAGAGAGCTAGGTCTGCTCCACCCAGCCCTGCCTGGGCTCACCAGGTCATCACGTCACACCACGAACATCCTGCCCGCACACCTGTTTCCCAGACGGCAGCCGGGAACAAATGGGAACGGTCAGAAGTGAAGCACGCATCTGGAACGTCTGGGGGACAACCCGAACCTCTCCAAACGACCTGCCTCCTAAAAGCCCAAGGCGGACCAGCAGGGGCGTGGCGCAGATTTGGGCGAAGACAAAGCGCGGACAGAATCATCCGCAGAGAGAGCAGCGCCTGAGGCTGCTCCAGCACCCGGTCTCTCATAGCACGGCTGCGAGACTCAAGCACAAGACCTACAGGTATCTGGTCTTTGAAGTTCCCGGCTCACAGCTCCCGTGGAGCCCCTGAGATTTCCTGAGCAAGAGCAAGGGGAGCATCTTTGGTCATGATCGGCGTCTAGTCCTCAGTTACCAAAAATGCTTCACTCAGAGCCACGGCGGTGTCTCGTTATTCTTACCGCACTGCGTTTAGGTGAATAATGTGCCTTAAGGAGAACACCGAAGGCTGGAGGCCAGCTGCCAGGAGAACCAACTGGGAATACGGGGGTGAATGCCGGCAGGGGTTCGGGGCTAGAGGTTTAATCAAGCACGCCTATGTAACGAAGCCTCCATAAAACCCCAAAAGGACGGGGTTCAGAGAGCTTGTAGGCTGGTGGCAGGTGCAGGGACAGGGAGTGTCCTGTCCCTGCACTCGGCCCTCCGATGTGCCTGTCCTGTCCCTGCACCCGGAGTGGACACTCTGCATGCTTTCCTGAAACCTCAAGTTTTTCTCCACCTGGCCCTTGACCGCATTCCTTATCAGAACCTTTAATAAACCAGTCAACAGGAGTGTTTCTCGGAGTTCTGCGAGCCGCTCTAGCAAATCCATCCAACCTAAGGAAGGGGTCATTGGAACCTCCGATCAGGGGCCAGGCTGCAGGTTCTGGGCTGTGCTTGTGACTGCATGCGCAGTGGGGGGTGGGGGCAGTCTTGTAGGACCGGCCCTTAACCTGTGGAATCTGTCTTTGGGTAGACAGTGTCAGAATTGGGCTGAATTAACCCGAATTGCTGATGTGCAAGAATTACTTAGTGTTGTGTATGAGGGAATACCCCCTCATTGAATGAGGAACCCCAACCACCAAAAGATCTGGGAATAGAAAAACTCAAAAGAAACTCTATACAAAGTTACTCTTAGAGGAAGAGAGAACATCTGATACAAAGAATTCTCTCCCCCAAATCAACTATGAGGCAGAAGAAAGCTGTTAATTTAGCCCTCCAGACTAAACAAATATCTTCAAACACTTGGAGATACATGAAAAAGAAACACCTCTAATCAGAAATCTAAACCTAAGGACAGAAAAAAAAAACAAATGAAAAGTAGAAAAACATTTAAAAATTGGGAGATAAGGAGAGGTGCGTGGGAATTCTCTGAACCATTCTTGCAACTTTTCTGCTAGTCTGAAAATATCTGGAAATAAAGTTTCAAGAGTG
Organism: Spilogale gracilis; assembly: GCA_004023965.1. Classification (NCBI taxonomy): domain Eukaryota; kingdom Metazoa; phylum Chordata; class Mammalia; order Carnivora; family Mephitidae; genus Spilogale; species Spilogale gracilis. Next base: position 12,095 of record PITA01028375.1, read on the forward strand.
CTGGGGATATTTTCAGGGCTGTCTCAGTGGGCTGAGCAGCGATGGAAGAGCAGAGAGAGGGCAGTCGGGGGGACCACGGAGCACAAGCCTTCGGAGGGCCGAGTGCAGGCTGATGGGAACTGGAGCCCTGAACCCGGTACTCACTCTGGGGAGTCAGAGGGGCCGATGCTAGAACCACAGCCCACAGCCTCAGGGTTTGGCCACTCCAAGGAAGACCGGCTTCGACGACAGAGGTGAATGCAGAGGCTGTCTGCACCGTGGGCTGTCTGGAGTCCCCTGGCCTCTGAGCTCACCCCAGTGTCCTGACTATGCGAATATCTGCAGCCAAGGAGCGTCACGTAACCTCAAGAAAGAATGTATTTATTGTAACAGTGGGAAGTTAGTAGATAATAATCATGCTTTCTTTTAAGAAAGGACCAACGAAAGGCCCTACACGTAGGAGAGTGATATCCACGTGTATCTACCCGGTAAAGGACTAGGATTACGATCATGATGGTACGAGCATGGAGGCTGATTTGTACAGTCCCTCTGCAACCACAGAGGAAGCTGCCCAGCCCTCCGCCTGCTTAGACGGTGTGCAAAGATGACACGATTGCACCTGGATCCACCAGGTGTGTAAGGGAGAAGTTGTAGCTGCCTAGAGCCAAGCGTAGGGAAGGGAGTTCAGTGGACAAGAAGAGAGGGGTGGCACCCCCAGAAACCGGCTTCGGAGGGCCTCCACCCCGACAAGTGTGAACCACCTTAGGGGCCAGAAGAACTACGGTGCTAACACATCCGAATCCCACTCTCCTGGCTCACAGAAAGCAGGTGCTGCGGAAGGACTCCGGGGTCCTGGCTGGCATAGGGCAGCCCGTGCTCTGTCGGCATGCACTCGCTTATCAGCAGACATGCCCCAAGGGCCCTCCTGTGTCGTGGCGCTGAATCCGCAGGTGACCTCAAGAGACAGGATGCCGGCCGCCACAGAGCTGATGATCTAGTGTGATGGCTCAAGTGACCATATCGCCGTATCCCTCCTGAATGCAGGTGCAGAGAAGCCTTCACAAACTAAGAACAGATTGAGGGGCGCCTGGGCGGCTCAGTCATTGTCGCCTTTGGCTTGGGTCACCATCTCGGGGTCCTGGAATCAAGCCCCGCATCGGGCTCCCTGCTTCTCCCTCCCTCTCCCACTGCCCCTCCCGGCCCCCACTCACGCTCTCTCTCTAATAAAAAATAAATAAAACCTTAGAATATTAACATACTGAATCCAGTAATGTATTTTTGAAACCCCGTGGCAGTTGATTCGCCGCTAGAGATGTTACACAGGGGGCCGCCGTATTCACAGACTAAGAGAGAAAAATCACACGGCAGCTGTGTCTGTGCAAAAAAGCCATTGACAAAACACAACACTCATTCGGGATCAAAACTCCGAGGGAACGAGGAAAATATGCAGAAACACCTGTGACCTGAGGAAGAGCACCTCTGAAAACTGCACAGCTATCATCCCAACTAAGGATGAAAACAGAATGCTTTTCTCCTAACATCGGGGACAGAACAAAGGTGCTCACGTCAGCTCTTACTTCACCCCACATAGAAAAACTAACTCGAAAGGGATCAGACCCAGCTGTAGGAGTTAAAGCTTCTCTGGGGTGGGGGCTGGTCACCGGAGACACCAGGCCACGACCAGACGCTTGGACTTCGGGGAGAGGAGAGGGGCTGGAAATGACCGTGATGGAGCGAGGAAGCCTCCGTAAAACACCAGAAGCTCAGGGTTCAGGGAGCTTAGTTAGTGAACACAGCCACGCGTAGGGGGAACATCGTGCCCTCCAACGCCAAGGGGACAGAAGCCCCCGCCGAGAACCCCCTGGGGCTTGCCCTATGTATCTTTTCCTCTGGCTGCTCATCTGTGGCCTCTATCACATCCTCTAATAAACCAGCAAGCGTGTTTCCCTGAGTTCTGTGAGCTGCTCTAGCAGAGAAATCGAACCCGAGGAGGGGGATCGTGGGAGCCCAGCAGGGATCCACGTCAGACAGATGCTGGGGGCTCCCTGGGGACTCCCTGGGGAGTCTCATGGGTCGGAGCCCATCTCCAGGGAGACGGTGTGGGGACGGGGGGGCCCGGAAGCACCCGAAGAGAAGCGTTCCGTGTGGAGGTAAAGGAGAGACACACAGGACGTGGAAAACGATTCCTAAGACACTAGTGATAGAACCTTCTTCCGTCCACGGACATTTGCCGTCCCGGCCCTTGGGCCACGAGCTGGAGGTCAGGTCAGAAGCTGGGAAGCCGAACAAGACGAACACATGTACCAGCAAACAGCAGCCCTGGCCTGTGGCCCGGAGTCCGCACCCCTCTGGACGGACACAGGCTGTCTCTCCGAGTTTGGGCTCCGCTCCCTGGGAACTGACTGTTTGCCTCCGAGAAACAGTGACTTGTGCTTCCGGGCCAGCAAGAAGGGCCCCTGTCCCCTCGGCACGCCACCCTAACTTCCGGGTCAAGAGGGCTCCTGGACCTTGGGGGGGTGTCCTCGAGTCCTCACTGACACCCCGTGGGGCCTGCACAGCGCCCCGTCTGGCGTGCACCCCAGGGCGGCCGGCGCACCATCACCGAGGAGGCTCAGCACCTGCCGAAGACTCGCCCAAGGAGCCTGTCCTTCTCCTGCACCAACACCCCTCAGAAGGAGGCACACAGAGCGCAGACACTGTGTCCCAGGGGACGCAGCAGCTGTGCGTGGGTGGTGACACGAGGCATGGTGACAGTGGGCCTCAGGGGGGACTGGACTTCCCGGCCCTCAGGACTGGGAGGAATACATTTCTGCGGTTTGAGCCGCCCGCGTGTGGCGATTCTGTTACGCGGGTCCGAGCAGACGAGGATCCCACGGGGACCAGACCCAGGCTGAGCAGGCAAACCTCGTGTGGCCTGAAACGCAGAGCTCCCTGGCTTCCCATCCCTGCGGGCAGGCGGAGACGGGGCCGTTCAACCCGGAGCCCGCAGAGGGGCTTGGGGCTGCGGCAGTCCACCGACCGGCACGCAGGGCTTTCGTGGAATTTTCCAAGGAGATCACCTGTGGCTTGTGTTAGCTTTGGGGGGCCTGCGGCTCCCATGATTAGAACCGCTTTCCTGGAGGCGCTCCAGCGGCGCAGACACCCAGGCTCTTGCTAGACCTCCCCGTGCCCTGGTGAAGAACGGGGGTCATGACACCCAGGGGCCTGAGGGAGCAAGGCCAGCACGCTCAGCAGGGAGCCGCAGCTCTAGCCCGCCAGCAAACAAAAGGCTTCGGCTGCATTCTCAGACGATAAAGGAGCAAGTCTGCAGGCCGGTGCTGGGTCAAGTTCAGGCAGTGAAGGGAAAGGTGGTGGAACGTCAGATCGCCCGACGGAGCTGCCGGCCCACATCCCCAAACGTGTCCCGTGATGCCGTTAGGTCTGTGTCTGATGACGGCTGGGCTGCCCTCCTGCGGCCCTAGCGACCCGGGGCGGTGGCGTTGGAGAGACCCCTGCCTCATCTCCCACCGGCCCTCCTGCAGATGGCTGGCAAGCCGGCTGGAGGCACGAAGGTTTTGGGTGCACTGCCGAGCACACCCGCCGCCACCCCTTCAGTGAGGGGGGCCGAAGCCATACGGGGGAGCCCCGTCTCTGAGGCTGGGGTCAGCCCTGCCAGCGGCCGATGCCCAGGACCAGCCCTGGGGGCAGAGGCCCGGCCCCGCGGCAGCAGGTGCGACCGAAGGAAACACTCCCTGGGAGAGCCAGGGGCCACTAATGCTCTGTGGATGGTCCACAGAAACACATCGTTTTCCTGACGGTGAGGAAACCTGTCATCCTAGCTCCACACTGTCCAAGCAAGGGAAGCCATTCTCTGGCAGGTGCCGGCCCCAACCACAGGGTTTCCTTCAAAATCTAGGAGGGCAGAGGGGACAGCATTGGATGTTGACACGACTGCTCCCAGGGTAGTTTGGGAAATGATTAGTCGGCCCTGTCCGATCATCTCAGGGAGCTGAACCCACGGCAGGGAGCTGGATGGTCGGGTCTAAGTTCCCAGGCTGCCCCTCTTGTCCTCAAGAGGCTGACGCCTTCCTGCAGCCCACCACACACCACATCCTAGCCCAGGACACCGCCCGGGACCCCTCCAGGGCCACACACGCCGCACTACGCGGTCTACTCCCCTTTAAGAAGAATCACAAAGATCACACAACTCCTAAAAACACAAAAACTAGTGTGTGGTAGGCTCAGTATTGGACCCGGGATCTTGGCATTTTTTTGAAATCTTTGTCCTTATTCATAAGTTTTTTCTAAAAAAAAAAAGGTGAACAAGTTGATAAATTCAGATTTATATTGTGGCACTAATAGGATGGGGAGGGAAAATCCTGGGTGGCTCAGAGGTTAATCACCTCTTTTTTTTTTCCCCAAAGATTTTATTTATTTGACAGAGAGAAACACAGCCAGAGAGGGAACACAAGCAGGGGGAATGAGAGAGGGAGAAGCAGGCTTCCCTTCCCGCGGAGCAGGGAGCCCGATGTGGGACTCGATCCCAGGTCTCCAGGATCATGACCTGAGCCGAAGGCAGTCGCTTAACCAACTGAGCCACCCAGGCGCCCCAGCACCTGACTCTTGATTTCAGCTCAGGTCACGATCTCAGAGTTGTGAGATCGAGTCCTGTGTTGAGCTCCATGCTGGCCTTGGAGCCTGCTTAAAAGATCAGCCGTCTCCCCTGCCTCCCTCCCACTCCCTGGTGCTTGTGTTCTCACCCACTCTCAAAAAAAGGGGGGGGGGTAAAGTTAAATGGGAAGGTGTTAGCTTCAGATTCCAGCCGTGTGGCGGAGCTGCCGGGACCACAGGAAGTCCGTGGCTGCGGGGCCGGCAGGGCCCAAAGGATGTTCGGGGCCGCGAGGCTCTGCTGTAGGACACCGGAGTGATGCATCCCAGTGATCATGTCTGTCTAGGCCCATCGAGTGTACGCACCAAGTGAACCAAATGCACACGGCAGGATCACGGACGGGAGGGGAGGTTGTGCAGGTGGGGGCAGGAGGCAAACGGGAAATCTCTGTACCTTCCCTTAGATTTCACTGTAATCCCAAAACTGTTCTAAAAAATAAAATCTATTAATAAAAATATCAGTACAAAGGAGCATGAGTCTAAAGTAGGGCTGAGTCACAGGAAGTTGTGCCTCTGACTCTGAGCTTCCTGGCAGCCAAGATGAAGAGTAAAACAGACAAATGACTCCCAGCGACTGCGGTCTGGCGGTCAGGCCCTCCCCTGAAGCCCATGGCACAGAAGCAAACACGGTGAAGGGTCCTGGCGATTTTCAGAGAGAGGCCGGGACACTCCCGCCCTGGTGGCCTCAGCCAGGGATCATGGAGCACTGGACTGGACCTTGGAATCGGGATGTTTTCACCACACTGGAAGGGTGTTGGGTCCCATCTCGTGCTCTCCCTCCTGCAGGCCGGGGCCCTTGGAGATAAAGGCCTAGGGGATGGACAGCCCAGGTAAGACCAGCCAGTGATGGAGAAGCCCGTCCAGAAAGGCCTTGGGGCAGAGCTCTAAGTTCACCCTGCCCTGTGAGCCTTCGAGTCTGTGTGCACAGGACCGAGCATCCCCCCCTTCCCTGCGCGGGCACATGAGCACACAGAAGGGCTCTTAGGGACTTGACTGAGACAAGCCACTATAAAGTTAAAATTCAGTGTGACTTTGGCAGACTCAACAAGACGTCCAACAAAGAGTGTTCCTTTCCAAACAACAGAGAAAGAGTGGTGGGAACAGTGATGGGGAATCTGGGGTGCTGGCAGGGAGCACAGGGTGAGGGTCTAGAAGCCCCTGGGGGTGCGATGCCTGGGCTGGGATGGCAGGAACAGGCATACGGGCGGGCTCCCGGGGCAAAAGGGGGGCCTGCAGGGCAGCCAGGTGGAGACAGACGGCCCTCAACGAGCACTGTAGGAACCCCGGGAGGAAGGGGAGGGAGGGCTGGGCTGTGAGCTAGCCATCTGGAATCGGTGGGAGAGGGCAGCGCTGGCCCTCAGCAGGCAAAGGAATGCCAGTTTCTCTGAGATGCTGCTCACAGAGGCAGGTTTCAAAACGCTATACAGTCCGGACATGTGCCGAAATCAAGAAGGCCTGTAGGAACAAACACCGATGGCCGAGCGACTCATGCTAGCAAGCCGCAAGGAGGAGAGCTCGCTGCTGTTTCAGGGTCAGGCTGGGGCTCGTCCACCAGCCCGTGTGCTCGGGCACCCTCCCTGCCTTCGAGGGCTAGCTCATGGCGACTCCTCCCAGGTGCTCCGTGGGCTCCTCTGGAGACAAACGTCCTGAAATTCCACCAGCAGGAGCCAGAGCTTTGTGGTTCTTCTTCACACACAGGGGGCGACGAGGCGGCTGCTTTTTGCTGCGGGCTCCTTAACGGAACACAGGCCCTCCTCCCAGCTCCCAGCCCGCCGCGGGAGGAAAGGACGCCACAGACTGCAGGGAGTGCTTTGGGCAGATCTGGAGTTTATTTGCTGCAGTTCCTTGGCGCTAGTTTACAATGCAAAAAAACCAAATGAACAAAAAACAATTGGAATAATAATTATAACTTTTTTAAAACCCTGTCAACAACTTTCAGTCATTGCTTTATATTTTATATTTTGACAAAACTTTTTTTAAACAAATACAAAATAATCTAAAAGGAGAAAAACTATACAGGGAGTATTTACACTCTGATAAATACACTAATACTGATCCTGGTGCCTCTCTGTGGAGTGTCTGTGAGAAGCAGGCAGGGGACGCGGCTGGCAGTGGGGCCCCGGGGGCCCAGACCCCTCCCGCCCCCTTTCGAGCTCCGAGAGCTACTCTAGAGGACCTGCAGGAAGGAGGCCCAGAAAGTCTCCCGCCAGCACCCCTAATCACGCCCTTTCACAAAAGCCATTTCCAGAGATGCCCGCCTGCCCGAACGGAGTTGGAGCCGGGCTCCCACTGCCCGAGGAGACTGGCAGCTCTTCGCTTTCCTCGTAGAGGCAGCGTGTGCACTGCCTGGTCCCGGGCGATGTGGGGGCGCCGGGATGGCCCGGGCCGGCCCCCGCTCAGCCTGCACCGGCGCAGCGGCCGGGACAAGCGGCAGGAGCGGCCCTGAGAGTCCCTGAGAGAACGGCAGGAGGACGCTGTGTTCAGTGGCTCCCTTCACACCGGAAGGTAGGACGGGCGGGGCCAGCACACAGGCAGGCCTTCAGGCGAGGAAGGACACGAGGCCGGCCTGGTCCCCTCCCGCTCGCCTGCCCCAGCCGGCAGATGAAGGCCCCCCTCCCCCTTAGTGACCTCCCAAGCCCTCCCCGGAAAATAGGCCACAGTAGTCCAGGTCGGGGCCAGAGCTGAGGCAGAAAAAGCTGAAGACCTAAGGTGATCAGGTAAGACCTGCTCCCTCCTCTAAAACGAGGACTGTAGCTCTGGA